>SJXQ01000058.1:204075-217317 GCA_006408695.1 Aepyceros melampus | reverse complement strand
ACCGAGGGAGGGGCCGCCCGACCAGCAGGGCCCGGGCTCAGGGCTGCGAGGCGGCAGTGCCGCCCCGGGGCCACCCAGGGCAGACGCGGTTCGGGAGGGAGCTCGGGCCGCCTCAGTGGGTGCAGGCCGGGAGTCCTAAGCGCGGTGCGGGAGGGTTTCCGTCTGGAGCTCGGACGAGGGGTCCGGGGCAGAGACGGAGGCTTTGAACTCACTGCTTTAGGGGTTTAAAGCCTTAGGGTGAGTTGAAGCCCCAGCCCCCGCAGGGGTGGGCGTGGTGGGGAAGACGCCACAGGTGGCTGGAGGACGGGCGAGGGGCCGAGAAGGAAGGAGGAAGAACGGGGCTGTGAACGCGGAGAAACTGAGGGAAGAATGCGAGTCAGGAAGGAGGGGCCGGGCAGCGGCGGCCAAGGCCCCGTGGGGGCTCCGTAAACTGGACCGTCAGCTCTGGGGGTGGGGAGGTCCCGAGGAGCCCGGAAAGCTTGGGATCTGTGCAGAGACAGGCGGAGCGCAGCTACCTGGGCTCGGTGGTTCAGCCGCTAAGTTGTGCCCGGCCCTTGTGACCCCGTGGACTGTAGCTGCCAGGCTCCTCTGTCCATGGTGTTCTCCAGGCAAGAACGCTGGAGTGGGCGGCCTTTCCCTTCTCCAGGGGGTCTTCCCCACCCAGGGATCGAACCGGGGCTCCTGCACTGCCGGCAGATTCTTTACCGACTGAGCTACCGGGGAAGCCCATCTGGGTTGAGAAGTGGGTGGAAGTTGAGGAAAGAGCTTATTAGACAACTCTTGAGAAGCAATTCTCTTATTATCCTTCTTCAGCATTTGAGGAAACAGGCTAACGGGACCTGGTGACCCACCGAGTCACTCTGGAAGCAATTGGCAGAGCTGGGTTTTGCACCCACATGTGTCTGAAACCTGCACTCTTAGCCTGTATGCTAAGCAAGTGTTTAAGTTATTTGAATGAATTATTTATTTTCTAATTAGTTCCTTGTTTCCCCTGTTCTCTCACTTAGTTGCTTTTGCAAAATGGCCTCTGATTAACATCCAAATAAAGTAAACACAGGAGAAAGCCCCGATTAAAAATGAAATGATGCTAGATAAATCAAGGGATTTCGAGTGTAAAGTTTATAAATATATTCATTGATCGTCTCCAGCAATCCTAAAGAACAAGCTAGGATCTTCTGAAATGAAGAATGTTTTATTCTTTTTTTTTTTCATTAAATTTTGGCCTCAGGCGATACCTTTGGAAATGCTTTGAAAAAAAAAAAACAAACCCTAAGCTTCTCCCTTTGCCTTTCTCAGCTCACTTCTTCCTTATCCTGTTATTCCTGAGGCTGCTGCTGCCTGTGTGAGGACTTGAACAGTTCTTGCAGGACCCAAGTCTTTTCCTCCAGAAACCCAATTCCTAGCCTTTCCCACTCAGAACAGAGGCAAGAACAAGGAGAGAAGTCTTTCCTTTCTGACTGGTATCTGACAAAGCAAAAACTAGATCTCAACTCGTCTATGGGGTCGCACAGAGTCGGACACAACTGAAGTGACTTAGCAGCAGCAGCAGCAGCTGTCAATTAACATACCTCTAGTTTAAAATTGTTCTCAGGCCTCAGACTACGCGAGCTTTCATAGTTCATATTCTTATTCAATTTCAGTATCCGGTATTTGGATAACTTATCATTCTCTTTGGCAGTTCTTACCTTGCCGACATACAATGGGTCAGTTCCAGTGTATTCTTCCAGAACAAAAAACTGGTTCCAAACCCAGCTCCTCTTTGTCCGCGGGTGTGGCTGTGGCTTGTCGGACAGAACGCTTCTAGTCTGCCTGGCGGTGTCGGTGAGCCCGAGAGAACAGGGGTTGTAAGGTCCATCAATCCCCAGAAGTACAAGGACATGCCAAGTCCAAGCCAGCTCTTTGCATTGCTCATTCTACCAGAAGTCCACATGGGATGGCCAGGTTTTCAGAAAGTAAAGTCCAGGATGACAAAGCCACTCACTTCAGTATTTTCCAGATATTGAACACTTATGCTTCCCCAGTGAGGTCCTGATTCAAGTCAGTCTGCTGGAAGTCGACTTCCTGTCAAGTGAAGGAAAATACAGGCTGATGATGTCAGATTCTCTCCTGTGAGCTTATAGCAAGTTTTCAAGAAATGTCAGTAAATATTTGGCTTTTCTAGTCAACAAAAAAAGGAGTCATAACATGTTACTGCTTTAGAAGTGTTTAAGTAGTAAATAATATTTTGATAAAAATAAGACAACTTATCTTGATATAATCAACCCCAAACCTTCAAAAATGAATTTCAGCAGAAATAAAACTAGTGAATATATTTCTTCACATTAATAACTAGAGGGATATGCTGTATTATTGATTAGCTCTTTGAAATATTTATGATAAGATAACCTCCTACATTCTTAAAAATTGCATTCATTTCCAAAATTGACAACTAATAGTTAATATTTTCATTAGCCCAACTGCTTTTCTTGGTTCCTTAGAAAACCAAAAGCAAAATCTAACTATCTTTTTTTGCCACCCACAATTATATTTTGCTTACTCCACGTTATTGATAATATTAGGAGTCAGACTTCATTTATAAACAGCCATGGATCACTTCTGACTTTAATCATTCTCTGAGCTCATGGAGGAATTTGAGTTTCACACTCTACTGCATCAGCTCTGAAGCACTGATAGGGGCTGCTAATGTAACCTTTCTAGGATCCGAAAGGTCAGTTAATCATTGTATCATTCACAGTAGACTTTAAAGTGCTTTCAGTCACACGCTTCCCTGGGCACGGGAGAGAGTTCTCACCAACGTTATTTTTCCCCTGAGCTAAAGACTCATTTAGGCAAAGGGATGTTGACTTCTACCCTGGGGACACCTTTTCATCAGTCAAACTTCTTTTGTTGCTATGAGGTCAGATTGGCTGGTGACCTCACTCCTGAGCTATGACCTCATCAACCTTTTCTTCCTTTACTTGGGCTGGATTTAATGAGCTGGCCTAGCACTCAAGCCATTCTGTCAGAACAGTTAGAATGTCTTCTGTGGGCTTAATATTTTCACTGTTAATGTGGAGAACTGCTGTCATCTTAGAACAAATGTGTTTATTTGGCCATTTCAGACCCATGCAACTAGGTAATGCTCTGTTTCTAAAAGTGGCAAAATCCATACACTGATGCTAACTCAGTTACCACCTCCCACCTGTCATCATCAGAACTCACCTTAGCTTCCTCTCAAATAGTCACTATTGAAATGAACAAGAGAATTTAAAAGATATCCTGTGATCATTCCATGCAATATGCCATTTCACTTCTGTAGAAGAAATCATTTGAACCGAGAGCTGATAAAGAGGAATATGGTGGGGAGACTATAGAATTTCTATAACAGAATGGGAGGCTGAGCCTCGCAACGGTTCTAGGTCTAGAGGCAGATTGATTGTCAAGTGAAAGCAAGCTAGCTATGTCTCCTATTGAGTGACATGTCGGTTAATATTAAGAACAATGGTGTGCTAGAAAGGGGGTCAGCAAGTATTAGTTGTTCCTTTTCTCTTTAGACTGATCCATGGAAGGGGAGACCTTCTGGAAGAAGGAATCTTAACCCCAGAAATGAATTAAAGGAAAAGATTGGTGAGAATTAGCTATGCTGTTGTAGGGAGCTAGAAGATGGACTAAAGGACATTACCAAAAAAACAAACGAAAAAAGCTACTGCTAGAATGAATCCTGGGATCGGCAGCCACAGCGGGAGTAGTCCATACCTTGGGAAACACAGACCTAGCTGTACTTTCGCTACTGTCAGACAGTTTGACCCTTGGTTCTGCTTTCATTACCTCTGACTTGTTGACGTCTATGAATTTTTTTCCTCTATTGAGCAGGGAATGCTATTAACAGTTCTCCCACCTACTTCACAGGACACCCATGAGGGTTTGCTGGGACCGTGTAGGTGAGCATGTTCTGTAAATGACTAAGGTGCCAACTGACATTTGAACAGCCACACGGGGGAAAAATTACTGAGTCATGTGTAGAAGTGATGAAGCTGAGCCTGAAACATATCTCTTGGGTACTTTTGGGGCCTATATATATATATATATCTGAAAGGGCCCTATATATATATATATATATAAAGCTATATATAAATATTATTATATATTATATATATTATTTTACAGATCTCTGCATCTGTGATAAGCATTATTGGGGAGTAAATTCTGGCCCAGACCAATTCTATAATAGCCAAAATTTTTTTTGTTTTCTTTTTGATATAAGGAAACATTGAAGAACTATTTGAAAACTTTGTAGAGAGAATTTTCTTTTGGGGTCACACTTATCAAAGATAGAGCTAAAAATGTATATCAATGCATTTCCTTTAGCGCCTGTGTCTCATATGTGTGCATTTTGTCTAAGTATTGCTTTTGGCGGTTTTGATGACTTTCTCTAGCTACTTCCATCATGTCGCTTTTGGGCTGTAAGTGAGCAGGTGCGTATGCGTTGGGTGAGGGGGTGTTCCATGCAGATGTCCCCTCTCCTGCTCCCACTGCTAAATGTTCTGAATGGAATGAGTTTTGAGGAAATTTCGAGAGGAATTTTAGGGAATTTTAAGTAGATTTTGAGGAATTTTAAGACTATCCCTTCTATTCTCCCATCTCTAACAAACTAGATATGCATTCTTGCCAATTAAAACCTCCTATCTTTATAAGTATGATCTGAAGAGCTCAGGGAAAAAAGGAGATATTCTGTGGAATCTTTGTGATGAATATTTTGTAGGCTGTTCAGTTGCTTCTGCTTTCATCTCTCTTTCTTGCCCACTTTGGCCTCCTACACACCAGCGCAAAGCCCTCACGTTCTTCCCCTTCACGAGAAACACACAGAAGTGGCTTCCAGTGTTTGGGGTCTGTGGAGCCCTTGGTGACCCCGTGAAAGGGCTGGTGGTCCACATGTCCCACTCGTGTCCCCTGCGATACACCTACAATTCCAAAGCCCACAGTACCTGGGAACTCTTTTTGTGTTAAATAACTCGATGGCTACAGCTGATTGGCAAGCACTTTCTTCCTGCTTTCTTAGGATGGAATGCATGAAAAATACTCCCTGCCTAACAGAAAGCAAAATCTGGGTTATCCAATAGTTAAAGAAGAGTTATTCTTTTCACAATTAGAGTTGTTTATGCAAGTGAGGAGAAAATCGGTTCTGTCAGAAATACTAACCAGTCTGCAATTATTATAAGTAAGATGGTTCTCATATTCATGTTTTTTCCCTCCAGGGTAAGAATAGCAATGATGTGTCTGATGGTAGGCTAATTGCTGTTGTTCTTACTAAGGAAGAGACTACTGTATGTATATATAGGTCTGTTTTGAAAGACCATGTATGCTACGTGAAGACAACATTAGTGGAAATTGACTTCTGTGTTAAATGAGTCTTTCAAAAGTTTTTTTTTTCCCCTCCCATCCTGCCTGAAGAAAGTAAACAGCTTGGTAATGAACCCAGTAGGAAGAAATTAAAGTTGTACATAAAAGTGTGCTCTCAGTGAATTGTTTATTTCGTTACTTAAATTTGCTGTGATATTTAAAATGTAGGGGAAAGGAATGGTTACTGCTTTCTCCTTGAAATGAACTGGGCTTTTATGGTCTCCCTCTGATTTCTCTCTTCATTATTCCAGTTTTCCCAAGCTTTTCATGGTTAATGGAAATACTACTCAGTAAAGCTCAAACAACATCTCGCCGGAAGCAGAAGAGTCAGCCACCTCTGCTGCTGACTTCTTCTTAGGACTGGGGTGGGGTTGTTTTAATCTTCTGTTCTGACCTCATGCTTTATAGCGGTAAATGGAGGCTGTGTTGCTGTGGTTTCCAACAGCTAAACTTCTTAAGCCATCACTTTTACTTATAATAAGAGCCTCAATAATGTACTTCAAAGAACGGCAGAACTTTGCGAGGATCCTGGATATTGGAGTGAAGTATGAGGGTGCGCCACGAGGAGCATCAGCTTGAAACCAGACGCATGTCCACGCACAGAGTCACCTCATCTCCCAGTCAAGAGTCTCTCCTGAGAATCACGGACGCTCCACTGCGGAGTCAACCCCTCAGTGTGGAGGATGGGTGGTCCCGGGGGTAAACTGGAGTGAAAAGTTCATATGAAGGTGGTGTCTGTGAATATGTACAGTTCACAAACTATAAGCTTCCCATGGGGAAGCCCATAAAGAAAATATTTTCAGCGCTTCTGTAAACGCGCTTTCAGCATCCCTGGATCTGTGTGTGCATGTCTGTGCTACTGGCAACATGGAAGTGGCGTATGCTGGAAGATAACACAGTGCCCTGACCTCAAGCCTTTTTCTTTTCCTACAGATGTTCCATTTTGCTTTTCAGCTGGGCAGTCATTAAGTGAGTAGAGGCTCCAGTCCTCTTCCGTGACCATCGACTCACCAGCCTCCCCAGAGCTGCCCGGCTGTGGAGGTGACTGGGTCTCAGCAGAGCAACAGAACCAGAGGAGGTGGGCGAGGGACGAGGGTTTCTGGACCTGGGCTGTGTGCCCGCTTCCAGTCCCCTACTCCACACCTTACCTGCCTAACGGATGACACTGCCCCCAGCTCCTCGGCTAACGTGTCTGCAATGGGATGTATCTTAAAATCAGTACGTAGATTTAATGTGGTCCCATTTCCTCTCCCATCTTTCAAAGAAGCTATTAATAAATTGATGGTGTGTCTAGAATTGAAGAATTATGCTTTTACCTTTTTATAAAATCAAACGGAATTCTTAATTTCCATGGAGAATTCTTAGGAAAGGTAGTCATCACTCTTGCTTATTTATTTTCCTTTGAATTCCTGCTCCTCCAAGTCCTTCAAAACCTATGGAAAACTTGAGCCCAAAGGCTGAGCTCTTACAGTTGTCACTGAAGCCGTGATCAGCCCCAGAAATCTTCCCTTTCTCACCACTTGTCTCTTTGCTCTCCTCTCCTTCCAACAACCAGATTAGTCTGGACGAGGGAGTGCTGTTTTAAGATGTTCAGAAATGGAACTGTGGGGTTGCTGTGGCAGAGGGGGAGGTACAGGGCGGCTTAGCTGAAGGTTTTAGGAACGATATGTGGTTTTATGTAAGACAAGGCATGTGTGAGTTTGAGTGTGCGCATGTGTGTCTCCCCATGTGGGTGAGAGGAACAGAAGGAAAAAAATGGTAGAAAGCTTGAATTATGTAATTAAGAGCTGGCTTTGAAAAACCTGATCAGTCCCGTAATAAAACCTGTTTTGTATATCCCGTGTATAGGTTGCCCCCTGGCTATAAATTTCCTAGCTTGGGTCATGAATAAACGCATTTTCACTTTCAAAATCCTTTTGCTGGAGTTCATGCCCAGTTCTTTGCTTTTCATTCTCTTGTAATCATTTTTTCCTGTTGAGGGTGTCCTGACTTCCCATCTTCCAAGAATGGCAAATAGATTCTTCCTGATCCTTCCACACACGCTGGCATCTAGTAAATGTTTTAATCCTCAAGGAGTCAGGAAGTTTTTGACCTACTTTACCCTTCCTCCGGTTTTCACTTTTAATCAAGCTAATGAAACTACAGCTCAGCCCATGACTGCAGTCAGACAAGAATGATCAGTTTTGATTTTTTTCAAGGTCGTCTCACATGCTCACTAATTTCTAGTCTTATGTGCCATTTATAATTGCATTTGTGTCTGTTCATTCAAAAAAGGCATATGTTTTAAATGTAATTCTTTGGCTAAAGTTCTTCTTTGATAAGAAGTTACAGATAATCACAACTCAGGTTTTTCTTTATAGCTTTGATTTTGAAGTTCAGGCGGTAGGATAATTCTGATAAGTCTTCCCTGGACAATAAAGATTAATCCATAGGAGGAAGAGTTTTGGGAAGAAAGTAAGTCTTCTGTCTAAAATTAATTTATTAATTTGATAAATACTTGAGCATCGAATGGGTTTAATCAAAGAATGGCTTGTAGGGACTTCTCTGCCGTCCAGGGGTTGAGACGCCACACGTTCAGGGCAGGGCACTCGGGATGCCCTCTTCCAGGGGATCTTCCCAACCCAGGGACTGAACCCAGGTCTCCCACACTGCAGGTGGGTTCTTTACCATCCGAGCCCCATGAATACTGGGGCGGCTGATGCTGCTGAGTCGTCAGTCGTGTCCGACTCTGCGTGACCCCATAGACGGCAGTTCACCTGGGATTCTCCAGGCAAGAACACTGGAGTGGGTTGCCATTTCCTTCCCCAATGCAAGAAAGTGAAAAGTGAAAGTGAAGTTGCTCAGTCGTGTCCAACTCAGCGACTCCATGGACTGCAGCCCACCAGGCTCCTCCGTCCATGGGATTTCCCAGGCAAGAGTACTGGAGTGGGGTGTCATTGCCTTCTTCTACTGGGGCGGGTAGCCTATCCCTTTTTCAGGCGATCTTTCTGAGCCAGGAATTGAGCCGGGGTCTCCTGCGATGCAGGCAGATTCTTTGCCAGCTGAGCACCGGGAAGCCTGTGTGATCTTGAGCAAGTGACTTCAACTTTTTCCATCTCAGCTGACCGTCTAGAAACTTAGATAATTATGGACTCTCATGGGTGACTGTCAGAATTAAGGGAGAAAGTATGTATGAAGCTCATAGCTCGGTGCTTGGAAAAGCCTTGAACTTGAAAAATCGTAAGCGCTTCCCTGCTTCAAGATGTTTGCAGTTCAGTGGAGCAGCGCGCATGCGTGCTAAGTCGCTTCAGTTGTGTCCGATTCTTTGAGACCGCATGGACCACAGCGCTGGGCCCCTCCGTCCATGGGATTCTCCAGGCAAGAACACTGGAGTGGCTGCCACTTCCTCCTCCAGGGATCTTCCCCACCCAGGGATGGAGCCCGCACCGCTTTTGTACCCTGCCTGTTGGCAGGCGGGTTCTTTCCCACGAGCACCCCTGGGGTGCCCTTAGTGGGGCCGATACTACCGGTACTCTGAGCAGTGGGAATAGGAGCAGGAGCCGCTGCGGGCCTGACACCGTTCCTGGCGCGGTGACGATGGGGTCCGAGCATCAGGAGGAGTTACGGAGCAGACTCAGCGGAAGAGCTAGCGGATGATTCACTCCACGGCAGGTTGTGTTGGGTGATGTGCATTCTCTTCGTTATCTAATCTTTGCAAGAATTCCATGGAAAGGTGTTCTTTTCCCATTCTGCAAAGAAACAGCTGAACAGCGGTGTGCTCCGGTTGGCTCCTCCCGATGACCATGGAAGCCGACTTGCACGTCTCTTCCCAACTCTTCAGAATCAACCATGGTGTGAATGTTTCCACCACAGCCATTGCTGGATGCCACACAGCGAGTCATGGGGTGAGCTTCTTCAGCAGCTCATGACGGACTGTAGCACAGTCTGTGTGATGAGGGCCCCAAGATGGGGAGAAACAAGATGCTGCACCAGGTTGGAGGGGCTTCCCGGGTGGCGCAGTGGTAAAGAATCTGTCTGCCAATTCAGGAGATGCAGGAGGCACAGGTTCGATCCCTGAATGGGGAAGATCCCCTGGAGGAAGAAATGGCAACCCACTCCAGTGTTCTTGCCTGGGAGAATCCCATGGACAGGGGAGCCTGGCGGGCTGCAGCCCATGGGGTCGCAGAGAGTCGGACATGACTGAGCCACTGAGGACACATCACTGCACGCCGCTCGGAAGAGGGAGAAGTGGTTCCTATGGGGGAGATGTTTAAGATGGTGTTGGAACCTTCCTTGCAGGACGCAAGGAAGGAAGGCATCGATGTGGACGAAAGCGCGCCTGCAGAGGCACGGGTGCAGGATGCCAAGGGCCTGTCTGGGGGAGAGGGAGAATTTAACTTGCCTGGAGAATGAGGTCTGTTCAGGAGGGCAATGAGAGATAAGACAGGACATGTAGGCAAAGCCCAGTAGCTTAGGAGCTTTGAATATTGCTCAACTGGAGTGTTTGGAATATATTTAATTGTCCATAGTAAGCAGGTAAAGGCTTTTAAGCATGTAAACGTGTACTTGTTCGATCTCCGTGTGTCAGTGTTTCTGGAGTGGGGTGGGGAGGGTGGGGGTCAGTGAGGGTTCAGGGAAAGCTGGTGAGGACCCCTCGACCAGGGGTCAGGGTGGAGCAGGCGGTGAGACCTCTTCAGTACTGAGGAGACAAGGTCTCCAACACTTGCAAGCGGACTCCACTCTCAAAGGGTATGAAAGAAGATGCGTGCTTGGGTTAGGGCAGGAAGTTGAGAGGAGGCGATAGTTAGAGGCGAGGTAATAAATTTGATTTTAGACTTAAGGATAAAAAATTCATTCTTCAATGCCTGATTATTTAAAGAGGCAAGAACCTTCCTTCTCTTTTTAGTCCAAAACTTCAAAGCAGCTTTGGGCATAAAGAATGTGAACTCCCTCCTCTCCCTTGGAGCAATTCTTAGTGTCTCTGGATGCGCACACTGAATCCAGGCTCGAGACCTGGGGCTGGGCCTGCTGGTCAGTGACTTCCTGTGGCTGCCTTGAACTTCATCTTAGCCGGGGACGGTTTTGACCCACCAGTCCCCACATATTCTTTTCACACAATACTGACTCTCATGTTGGGAGTGTGGGTGTTTTATCTTTCTTAGTTCTAATGTGTAAAGAATGAACCCAAAGACAACTGGATAATCTGTTCAAGGAAAAGAAACCCCCTTGGAAAACAAAGCAAAAATCTCATTGATATTTTTCACCTATCCTTTTAAAGATAAAGAGAAACTTGTCTCCTACTACATACTTCTAAAGTGCTTTCCTCTCTTTGAAGGAGTGATGCACGGTGGGGTTGGGGACAGCTTGGTGAGACTTTTTCCATCTCTGCTTTTCAATGTGTGATACACTGGGTGTCTGCTTAGCCTTTCTGAGTCTCAGACGTGAGGATAATAATCGTCTTTAAAGGACCATCACGCCTAGATTATCATGCCTAATACTACAGATTAAATTCTGTTTTCATTTATTTGTTTTACTTTCTACGTGTTTCCCTTTTTGTCTTTTTTTCAGAGCACCTTGTGCATTTGCTGCTTGGCTTTTTGTTCAGTGTTGCAACTGTTTACTCGTCTCTCTTTCTCCATTCTGTAAGCTCCTTGGAGATACAGACAGTATCTTTTACCCATGTATCCTTGATACCTAGTGTAGCATTTGGTAAATGCTAGGTGCTTAATAAATATTAACTGGGTGGCTAGTGGCTAGTGTATTTTTAAGCTATAAAAAGTACTCAATAGCTTGATAGTTATTCTAGGCCTTCAAACTTTTATTTTGAGTTAATTAAATTTTTCCATACTGATTTTAGTATCTATTCTTGAGTGAATATGTTAGTCGCTCAGTCATGTCCAATTCTTTGCAGCCCCGTAGACTGAGGCCTGCCAGGCTCCTCTGTCCATGGGATTTCCCAGGCAAGAACACAGGAGTGGGTTGCCATTCCCTTCTCCATCTATTCTTACCAGCACGGGCTCCTCTGTCCATGGGATTTCCCAGGCAAGAACACAGGAGTGGGTTGCCATTCCCTTCTCCATCTATTCTTACCAGCAAAGTATTAAGTGGTATGTAAACAGTATAAAGGCAACAAAAATCAAGGAAATAGGATACTGAATGTAACGAACCTTTGCCTGTCAGAAGCGCTCTAGACTTAGGCATAACTTTTAATCTAAAGAATCTTTTTTGGGATGCTTGGAAACCTTACAAGGCAATTGGGATTTGAAACATTACATGGTCTAAAATAGATTTCCAACAGTAGATGATTTTAAAAATTATGATATACCCATGCAAAGGGATGCTATGTAACTCTGCCTTTGAAAGAAGATCAAGAATTGGTTTAAAAGCTGTTCTGAAAAACACCATTTGTTATCAACTTCTTAACACATGTTGCCATACAACCTTCAATTGGAGAAACAAAATTTGGCCACTTCACAGTTTTATCAGAAATCAAGAACTGTACTCTAAAAATATCTCAAATGAACTGATACAGTAAGTGGTTATATTAGAACTGGCTGATCCTAGGTTGATGTTGTCCGTTATCCATAGATCTCAATGATCTTTTGAGAAAGTAGTTGTAGAAAGCACTGTCCTTCAGCCTAAGATTCAGTATTCCTTGTCCACTTTGATGTCACTCGTATCTCAGATTGCTGCAACAGGCTGTGCCCACCATATGCGCATGGTGGGAGTGGCTCTCAGGTCTGCAGGCTGCAGCAGCAGCCTGCTTCCCATTATGTCATGGTGACACCGTCGTGGGGCAGAGACTGGCTGACTGCTCCCATCTTTCTGGGCTCTCTAGTGTCCCCGCCTGTTCTCTAGCTCAGCAACTGGCATCCCCTTTCAAGCAAGAGTGCGAGGTGGTCCTCATCTGGACTCTAAACTAGAGTCCCTCTGCTCCCCAGAAGTCTAATCCCGTTAGCCCTCTGTTAGAATTGTTGAGCTGATACTTAAGTTTTTATTCTTTTTTGGAGGAGGTGTACCATGTTAATAGGTGATGTATAAAAAAGGAAATTCCCAAAAGGCACAAAGCAGACTGGCCTCAAGCAGAGTGGGGTCCTCAGGAAGTGACCTGGTGACTCTCAGGAGTGAGAGTTGCTCTGAACCTAGGGTCTTCTCGGTCCTTCCTGGCTCATCAGAATCCTGCCTGGTTTTGGCATGAAGGCCAGCAGCCAGGCCCAGGCCTGGATAGAGAGGCACCCGCGACTCACGGAATGAGGAAAGGGGTGGGATCCCCAGGTCTTCCATCATTAGACCTTGTACTGGGTGATTTTGGTGCTAATTCCTGATTTCTAGCTAGCTATGAAACAAATCGCCTCAAAACGTAGTGGCTGAAAGCAGCATTAGTTCTGGTGATCCCCGTGGTCAGGGGTTTGGGTGTGTGGGCCGGGGGTTCTGGTGGTTCCTGTGATCGGGGGTTTGGGTGTGTCTGCCGGGGGTTCTGGTGGTCCCCGTGATCGGGGGTTTGGGTGTGTGGGCCAGGGGTTCTGGTGGTCCCTGTGGTCAGGAATCTGGGTGTGTGGGCCGGGGGTTCTGGTGGTCCCCGTGATCGGGGGTTTGGGTGTGTGGGCCGGGGGTTCTGGTGGTCCCTGTGGTCAGGAATCTGGGTGTGTGGGCCGGGGGTTCTGGTGGTCCCCGTGGTCAGGAATCTGGGTGTGTGGGCCGGGGGTTCTGGTGGTCCCTGTGATCGGGGGTTTGGGTGTGTCTGCCGGGGGTTCTGGTGGTCCCCGTGATCGGGGGTTTGGGTGTGTGGGCCAGGGGTTCTGGTGGTCCCTGTGGTCAGGAATCTGGGTGTGTGGGCCGGGGGTTCTGGTGGTCCCCGTGATCGGGGGTTTGGGTGTGTGGGCC
>SJXQ01000058.1:0-195880 GCA_006408695.1 Aepyceros melampus | reverse complement strand
ATGCGCCTGGTGTGAACCGTGCATGTGCCTGGTGTGATGTCAGGGCCGCTGGAGCGGGCTGACCCCCCGGCCGTGTGGCAGCCCAGCCTGTGTGTTTAAAATAATATTACTTAAAACCAACATTTCAAAGTGTGTGTGTGTGTGTGTGTGTCCTCATTCAATAGGGGTTAAGCCTTGCTCAGCTGTCTCCGAGGCCGTTGGAGGTAGATGAGACAGGGTGCTGAACGTCCTTCCATCTGCCCTTTCCTTTGCTGGGAAATAACCAGACAGTCCAACGGCTTCTGCTTTGTTTGGCTTTTTTTTTTTTTCTGATCTGAGGCAGAGGCTGACATGAAACAAACACGGCATTTCCTTTTGAAAATTGGATTCTGAGATTGCTTCATCCTTCAGAAGCACAGCGCTACTGCAGTTCTTTCCCAGTTTTGTGAATGTCATAAACAGTTTGCATATAAAGCTCCAAATTTGGAGGCAGTTGCCACATTAGTTTTTTGCAGTTTGTCAGCGGGGAGGTGTTTGGGTGTTGGTGGACATGAAGGGATATGTTGTAGTGGGAGGAATAGCAATGGTTTCTCTGAACAGAAAGGGATGAAGAGAATGGGGGAACAGATTCTTAATCAAGACCACGTTTGTCTCTTGTTAGCGGTTTTAAAGGAGACAGCAAACTATGAAGTCATGCAAATAGAGCTTCTTGAAGAACTTCATTAGCATCACCCGCGAGCTATGGTTTACAATAAATGGCCACAAGGGCCCTCATAGGTCATGGCCTGTGGCCAGCTCAGCGCAACTGAAGTGACGCTTACTGTAAGGCGAGTCCCCTGGACACGATGCATAGGGGACGGATGACACTACATTATCGAAGTGAGTCGTGCAGCAGCGACCTGAAATTGGGAGACTTTTAAGGGAGCAAGCAGGGGGAAGAAAGTTCTAGAGGAACGCAGACCATTACAGTTCTCCTCGCAGAGACTAAATATACTTGTGCTTGAAAGGAAGGGTAGGGAAGGAACATTCTTAGAAGAGAGTGACCAGCATTCTTTCATATGGAGCCTTCCCTCTACCCAGACGCATTCAGACCGTGGAGATGAAGAGCTTTCCCTCACCACCGCATCCTCAGCCTATCTCGATGCCTCGAGGCTTCAGGGGATGTAGAGAAGAAGAGCTGTTTTAGGGTGAAATGAGGATTTGAGAACCCTGGCTGCCAAGACTGTCATTTCCTTTCTCCACCCATGCGGTGAGGAGATGAGCTGTGCATTTGTAACTGGACTTGACTTTGAACTTGTGGTCGCAAAGACGCAGCTGAGGCACACTGAGTCAACAGTGAGTGTCACCGAGGAGGCCCCGTGTGTCTGCAGCACTGAAGGCAGATGACCACCTGCCATGTGGCTGGACTGCCTGGGTCCTAACCTAGCTCCATGGTTTCTAGGCTTACACTTGACTTCTTTGGGCTTCTCTCTTACATGTGGGAACCAGAGCTGATGGTAGCTGGTTCGTACATTTACTTCAGAGTCAGTGTATGTGAACGATTGGGAACTGGGAACCTCAGGCCCCTGTTGGTGTTCATAAATACTAACTACTGGCACTAGTGAGGGGCTTCCCTGGGGGCTCAGTGGTAAAGAATCTGCCTGCAGTGCAGGAGACCCAAGTTTGATCCCTGGGTCAGGAAGATTCCCTGGAGAAGGGAATGGCTACCCACTCCAGCATTCTAGCCTGGACAATGCCATGGACAGAGTGGCCTGGTGGGCTGCAGTCCATGGCATCACAGAGGGTCACACACGGCTGACGGCTGAGCCTGAGCAGCAGTGAGGAGCACACGGGTCTCGGGGTCAGGCAGGGTCCGTTTCAGGTTCTGCTTCTCTCCTTTTTCTTGAGGTTGTCATTGTTTAGTCTCTAAGTCATGTCCAACTCTTCGTGAGCCCATGCACTCTCACCTGCCAGGCTTCTCTGCCCATGGGACTCTTCAGGCAAGAACACTGGAGTGGGGTGCCATGCCCTCCTCCAGGTGCTTCCTGACACAGGGACGATCCCGTGTCTCCTATGTTTACTGCATTGCCAGGCGGGGTCTTCACCACTAGTGCCATTCTTAGGGGGGTGGCAAATTATTTACTCCTGAGGCCCTGAGAGTTTTTCCCAGTCCACAGAGTTTCAGGCTTGCTCCAAGGATGAAATCATCTTATGTATATAGTGTGCAAAGTAGGATGTGGTGAGCATAAGTGCTCTTTCAAAGCTTGATTCTTCCCAGAGAGGAGACAGCACACCCATGGGGTAAGCTATTACTATAATGTTACCCTTTTCTTATGATCGTTTGGACCTTTTCCTTCATTTCTGAGGGGGATTGAATCTTTGTAACATGTATTTCACATAAACTGTTATCCAACACTGGTGATTCCCTTAAGATGTTGAAGTTGCCAATCCTGTGTTTGGTGGAAATGGAAGATTGTTAGCAAAAAGATGTAAGGTTCCTCCTGGCTTGTCAAAAGGACACTATTCTTGACATATCTGGGGGATAAACAGACGAAACCTGCAAACATGCTTCTTCATTCTGCTTATGTGGAAAGTGGCAGATTCTCAAGAGGAGGGGAAGGAAAATTATGCTGCATAAGTATCCTCAAATATAGAAAGAAATACGAAACATCAGTTCAGCTCAGTTGCTCAGTCGTGTCTAACTCTTCACGACCCCATGAACCACAGCACGCCAGGCCTCCCTGTCCATCACCAACTCCTGGAATTTACTCAAACTCATGTCCATTGAGTCGGTGATGCCATCCAACCATCTCAGCCTCTGTCATCCCCTTCTCCTGCCTTCAATCTTTCCCAGCATCAGGGTCTTTTCTAATGAGTCAGCTCTTTGCATCAGGTGGCCAAAGTATTGGAGCTTTAGTTTCAGATCATTCCTTCCAATGAGTATTCAGGGTTGATTCCCCTTAGGACTGACTGGTTTGATCTCCTTGCTGTCCAAAGTGTATCTATTCTTCATTACAGCCTTATTTGTAAAGGAGGACTCTGCCCTTCCCCTAAGCCAAAACTGTGTGTAATAGAGGTGGGGCCACCTTAGGCGGACTGGGCTGAGCAGGCCCTGTTTTCCGGAAACGTGGACTCTAGATGGGCAGGGAGGCCTGGGGTGCCCTGTCCTGCAGAGGCAGCACAGAGGAAGTCAGGAGCCGAGACACAGGAAGAGCACAGGAATGAGAGAGCCTTCCTCCCCGTTCCGGTCCCTCGTCCCTTGGGAAGTTGAGCTGAGCTTCCTGCCTGGGATTCCATGAGATACCACTGAAACTGCACGGATTTCTCTCTCTGTCTCAAAATTAGCTTGAGGAAGTTTTGGTTCCCTCAGAGCAAAACTCTACCAGCAGGAGTCGTGTCTAAGCCTTCAGTTCAGTTCAGTTCAGTCGTGCAGTCGTGTCCGACTCTTTGCAACCCCATGAATCGCAGTACGCCAGGCCTCCCTGTCCATCACCAACTCCCGGAGTTCACTAAGACTCACGTCCATTGAGTCCATGATGCCATCCAGCCATCTCATCCTCGGTCGTCCTCTTCTCCTCCTGCCCCCAATCCCTCCCAGCATCAGGGTTTTTTTCCAATGAGTCAACTCTTCGCATGAGGTGGCCAAAGTACTGGAGCTTCAGTTATAGCATCATTCCTTCCAAAGAAATCCCAGGGTTGATCTCCTTCAGAATGGACTGGTTGGATCTCCTTGCAGTCCAAGGGACTCTCAAGAGTCTTCTCCAACACCACAGTTCAAAAGCATCAATTCTTCAGCGCNGGAGCCCAAAAAAATAAAAGTCTGACACTGTTTCCACTGTTGCCCCATCTATTTGCCATGAAGTGATGGGACCAGATGCCATGATCTTCATTTTCTGAATTGAGCTTCAAGCCAAATTTTTACTCTCCTCCTTCACTTTTATCAAGAGGCTTTTTAGTTCCTCTTCACTTTCTGCCATAAGGGTGGTGTCTTCTGCACATCTGAGGTTATTGATATTTTTCCTGGCAATCTTGATTCCAGCTTGTGTTTCTTCCCGCCCAGCTTTTCTCATGATGTACTCTGCATATAAGTTAAATAAGCAGGGTGACAATATACAGCCTTGAAGTACTCCCTTTCCTATTTGGAGCCAGTCTGTTGTTCCATGTCCAGTTCTAACTGTTGCTTCCTGACCTGCATACTGATTTCTCAAGAGGCAGGTCAGGTGGTCTGGTATTCCCATCTCTTGAAGAATTTTCTACAGTTTATTGTGATCCACACAGTCAAAGGCTTTGGCATAGTCAATAAAGCAGAAATAGATGTTTTTTTCTGGAACTTTCTTGCTTTTTTGATGATCCAGCGGATGTTGGCAATTTGATCTCTGGTTCCTCTGCCTTTTCTAAAACGAGCTTGAACATCAGCGAGTTCACGGTTCACGTATTGCTGATCTAACTGTTGCTTCCTGACCTGCATACTGATTTCTCAAGAGGCAGGTCAGGTGGTCTGGTATTCCCATCTCTTGAAGAATTTTCTACAGTTTATTGTGATCCACACAGTCAAAGGCTTTGGCATAGTCAATAAAGCAGAAATAGATGTTTTTTTCTGGAACTTTCTTGCTTTTTTGATGATCCAGCGGATGTTGGCAATTTGATCTCTGGTTCCTCTGCCTTTTCTAAAACCAGCTTGAACATCAGGAAGTTTACAGTTCACATATTGCTGAAGTCTGGCTTGGAGAATTTTGAGCATTACTTTACTAGCATGTGAGATGAGTGCAATTGTGCGGTAGTTTGAGCATTCTTTGGCATTGCCTTTCTTTGGGATTGGAATCAAAACTGACCTTTTCCAGTCCTGTGGCCACTGCTGAGTTTTCCAAACTTGCTGGTATATTGAGTGCAGCACTTTCACAGCATTATCTTTCAGGATTTGAAACAGCTCAACTGGAATTCCATCACCTCCACTAGCTTTGTTTGTAGTGATGCTTTCTAAGGCCCACTTGACTTCACATTCCAGGATGTTTGGCTCTAGGTGAGTGACCACACCATTGTGAAGACAATTAATCCTGCCTTAATGATTGATTACTTCTGAAAATGCATGTGACTTGGACCTGTACTCAGGTTACCTGTTTTCCCAGCAATCTCAAGAATATTTACTCTTGCAGTTAACCAATGGTGGGAGACAGAGCCACTCTGAGATCATCCAAGTCACCACTCCAAATGAGCCTGCCACTCAAAATTACCCTGAATTTTCTAGGTTAGCTGAGTTCCTTTCCCTTAGTTTCAACTATGTAGATAAGAAATATAATGAAAACATTTTTAAACATGGCCATAGAGAACTTGTTCTATCAGATGGTTGTGAAATGTAAATAGAAATGTGGAAAATAATTTAAATTATTTTCATCCCCAGGTAACTTACTAACCTATAAATAACTATTCATACCATAAAGAAGAATTTTTCTAACATCACAAATATCAAATTTTCATGCTTTTGGAACTTAACTAACAGTGTTGTCTGGTCTCCTGAAGTGAAAAATGCTTCTCTCCATGAACACAATTCAGAGAGATGCTAGTGTAATTGATGTGTCAGTTTAAATGGTCTGAGCTAATAATTTCACAAGTGCTTGAATATTAAATATAATGGAGATCTTTAAGAGGTTCATCATGGTTATAATCCTGAATTGCTATAAAGTTATGTAACCTTTGTCCATGTCCAATTTCTATCTTGAGAAAACTTATAACAGAAATATAATGCATATGTATTTTTACTAATGGCTAACTCAAAAAAGGAAGAGTTCCCAGTTGAGGTCATATCCTATGGCTAACTGTATTCCTTGTTCAACATTTTCCAGACAGTGTTTTTGGTTTTTTTCCCTATTTTTTGTAGGAACTGTTTGTTTTCAGAATTCCCTAAATCAAGAATTATGTATTATACACAATTACCTAAGCCTGGATATTGTATATTATAGAATAATTTTAATATTTTAAAGTACAAAGCAGTATATCACATTAAAGTTCTTTAGGATTAACATTATGTTCTATTATCCCTGTCTTGAAGATATCACCTGTTTACTTGACCAAGAAAATACAACTGATGCTTGCTAAAAAGAAAACAAATATTAATTCAAATGTTTTATCCTACAAGTTCAATATTTTGAGGGAAATCTATCTGTGAACACAGGAACATTCATGAAACACAAAAACAAATCAGAAACTGTCCATATCTAACATAACTTTTCATTCCTTTGACATCAGACTACCCAAACAAAGACTTCAAATCCCTAGCTGAGCTATAAATCCCCAAATCAAAGAAAATAATAAGCTTTGCAGAACTTCCAGGCCTAGGTAAACCACTTTACCATGTTTATTTATGAGTCTATTACTTCCTGTTTGGAAAATGTCTTTGGCGCCTCATAGTATTGTATTAAATTCTGTTTCATACAGTCTGAAGCACAGTCTAACTGGAACACATGCCTGGAAGCTTTAGAGACTGTAATACTCACTCAGCATGAGCAACACCCCCTATCATGTAGCCTCCCAGATAACGGTTTATGAAGACAGTTTTTCACTGCTGACAAGTCGGCGTCTGTTCTCAAGTACTCCTGCTGTTTCTCATAAAAGACGCTTCGGTATGGAGCTGGCTCTGAAACTAACTGTGCCCTGGCTTTGGGTGGTCATTAACAAAAGAAATGCTTTGACAGCATCTAAATTATACATGTCATCGTTATCATACTTCACACTGCCCTCCAGCAAGTTACATATTAAAGATATACATTTGATTGTAATGAATAATTCACTAATAATATTTCAAAGGGTCAAAAAATCACATATGTGAGAAATATATCAAGACAAAACAAGTTTACTTGGGAATACTCAGAACTGAAGCTTTACAAAATCAATCAGCAAGTATTTTTAAATTTCCCACAAAGTTGCATTGTGATTGTAAAGTCAGTGAGACTATTTCACAATGAAATAACATAGGGTTTCCTATTCCAGAGTTGTTACTTTACTTTTTAACTGTATCTTTAAAACTGTTTTCCAGTAAAAGTAGGTCAAGATAATGAAAGAAACAGATGTCAGTAAGCATTTCACAAAGGAAGTGGACTTCTCTTTGGACTATATCAAGGATCATATTAATTTACAGTAAACCACTATGATTTCAATCAATTATTAATATTTCACTTTATACAGCTAATGCTTTAGAGTAGCTCAATGAAATTATCTTTCTGTGGCTTAGTTTACATGTAAACAAAAGGAAGAAGTAGCCTCCGTTTGACATTCCAAGTGACAGTGGAAACTCAACTCGCTCCTTATAAATCATTCTGAAAGATTATTCTCATTTCTTTTTTCACTTTGGCCTAAAACTTGTCTCTTATTATGTCTCAATCAATATTACATCACCATAATCAAGTTCTGATTATGTGGAGATCTTTAGAAACATGATTGATCCAAGGAGCTGATTGATACGTGCTGAATTATTTGAAGGAAAAGAACACAGTATAGATGAAAATGCTAAGAAGTAACTTCCTATTAAATTTATTTCATCAATATGGGTATTAATCTTTAGGAAACTGAGCTAAAAAATTAAACTAAAATTACTAGTCCTTAATTAGAATATGTGAGCAGCTTTTATATTCTCTGCCTGGATGTCTCATGAGTGTATGGATTTCTTTCTAATACTGACCCTCCTACATTTAAACAGTGATGTACAAGAGGTAATTGGGTTTGAAGAAGCATGTAGCAACTCCCATGGGTGTTTCAAATGCTTGCTCTGGGATATGGAGGCATCAATGTAAACATTTTTTTCTTTGCATTCTATGTGACAGATAGTTGCCGCAATAATGGCAATCACTGGCATCGTGATGATGGCATATGCAGATAACTTCCATGCCGATTCCATCATAGGAGTGGCATTTGCAGTGGGCTCAGCCTCAACATCTGCACTGTATAAGGTATTTCGTGTACTTTTTTATGTGCTTATTATCATTTGTAGCCTATATTTTTATAAAGTAATAAGTAATATTTTATAAAGAAAGGACAAAGAAAATCTTGGCTAGCAAAAAAAAAAAAAGATAGTTTAAATAATAATAAGTACCAATTATTGAGTACTTGCTACAGGCTGTATACTTGCCAGAATTTTCACCTGTTAACATACCTTTATGAGACATAGGTACTTATTCCCACTTTGCAGATGAGGAAACTGAGACTTTGAAAGATTAGGTAAGTTTTCCAGTATCATCCAGCCAGGAAGTGATAACAAGATTTAAACTTGGACTGGTCAACTCCAAGGGCTTCCCTGGTGGCCATGACTCCACCCCTCCCAAATAGCCAACAAGTTGTAGCAGGAGCTGACTTCTGTATGTTTAACTACCTTTGGTCATTATTTTTAACTACAATGAGGTGTTAAAAATCCTAAAGCAACTATCACTTGAGAGTTTAGTTTGCTACATATTAACCCCATGCTTGTTATTAGCTAGATGAAGAGCCTCTTTCCCTCTTTGATGCATACGCTGGGTCTATACTATGTACTCAGTCTCCCTTGGAGCTACCTGTCATCAGTGAAAGCTCCATTCAGAGTCCCTGCCCCTGACTTCAGAAGCAAGAACTAAGAAAGTAGATCTAAAAGGTTATTCACCAAAGTGCCGCTTTCCAGAGCCAACTTTCTGGATGCTGCAACTGTTCCACTTTCACCTCTCATGGTGTTTCAATGAGAAAATCTTCTCTGAAAGGCAGGAAATGCCCGCTGCATCCCTCCGGGATGCCTGTTCTGCTTATTCACCAACTCTGCGGCTCAGAGGAGGTTGTGTCTATTTCCATATTGACATTTCCTGGCCCACTGATTCTCTGACAAGCTTGACAAGTATTCACTCAGTCACCATTAGTGTTCAACTTGCCCCCAGCTGAGACTCCACTGAGATGTCTGATGTGAACAAAGACCACCAGCACGTGCTCAAGTTCTAAGTCTCTCAAGAGAAAAAACAGTATGTTTAGTTGAAAGTAAAAGAAATACCTGGATTTGCTGTATGCCTGGAATGTCTCTTTTATAGAGAGAATGCTCCTGACCACATTACAGATATATTCATTCTGGTAGTTGTAATATTTGCTGACACACACAACATCATATATACACCACAGAAAAGATATATTCTGTGCTACATAGTTTGAGGATTAATAAAGGAAGCAGAGGGGTTAAGAAACCAAGAAATATGGACTAGAGACCTGTCTCCTCCCAAACTAAAAATGTATGATTTAGGTTAGCTGTTTACATGTCTTTGTCATCTTTCCCTATACACAGATTTATAATCCAGGAAAGAAAAACAATCTTTAAAATCTGGAGAATAAATACAGAACTTGTGAAAATATTTTAAACTCAGAGAGAAAAGTGCTTATAAATCCAAGGCATCACTATTGAAAGTGAAAATCACTCAGTCGTGTCCTACTCTTTGCAACCCCATGGACTATACAGTCCACGGAATTCTCCAGGCCGAATACTGGAGTGGGTAGTCTTTCCCTTTTCCAGGGGATCTTCCCAGCCCAGGGATGAAACCCAGGTCTCTTGCATTGCAAGCGGATTCTTTGCCAGCTGAGCCACAAGGGAAGCAATTACTTCTCTCAATAACATGATGACAGGTTTTCTCTGTCCAATTTAGTTTTCAGTAACTATCAAAATAAGGATAAAATTAACCCCATGCTTGAAGGAAAGAACTAATGGCATCTCAAACCTAAATGTTTCTGGGCTGGTCTGCACTCTTCTTTACCATCTACCCTATACCCGCAACTGACGGTGGGTTTTTCCCAGTTACAGTATCCCTGTGGCATACCAAGTGGGATTTATTTTATGACAATTTCTGTTTTACATAAAGGCTAGAGTGTATTTGAATTCCTTAGCTCAGCAGCCCATTTAGTGTCATGGAAATGCTGGGATAAGATGACATAGAGCATAAGTTCTGGGCCAGTTAGCTCATGATGTAGAACTTGCCTTTCTGATCCAACAACAGTCCCTGACCAAGTGGCTAACAAGTTCCTTTCCTGTTCTAGGTTTTGTTCAAGATGTTTCTTGGAAGTGCCAACTTTGGTGAGGCAGCACACTTTGTCTCCACGTTGGGTTTCTTCAATTTAATCTTCATCTCCTTCACCCCAGTCATCCTGTATTTCACCAAGGTGGAGCACTGGTCCTCATTTGCAGCTCTGCCATGGGGCTGTCTCTGCGGGATGGCAGGGCTCTGGCTGGGTGAGTAGCCAAGTCTTGCCTTCCATTTCCTGTGTCACTTGTCCTTTCCTTGGAGAGTTAAATTGTCATAATAGAAGCATTCCCTTCTTAGATGCCTAACTAAAATAGACATCCCTATCTTCTATTTCCCAAACTCACCTAAGGTCGGTTAATGGTTATAAGGTTCTATGCAGGCTATTGCTTGATTAGGTAAGAGCAGTCCAACTGGCACGTCCATGGGTTAAGGGCTGCCCCACCGGGCCCATCCCCAGTGCACTGAGCTCTCTCTGTGTTCAGGTGCCCTGAGACAAAATGAGGAGACAGCCTCTCTCCTGACTGTGTTACACACCCCAGGGTTTTATGGTCTTAGTGCTTCTGCTCTCAAGTTTTTTTTGCTACCTTCTCTTCTCCATAGGAATCAGATATGATTTAGTCAGAGCCGGGCTGGGACACAGATCTGAGAGGCGAACAGTAGACTGTGCTCTGTCCTGCCCCGACCCGATCACCTGGAACTATGGTTTTAATTCACTTAGGTTCACCTGGCCTTGGTTTGGCCTGTCTTCAGGGAGTGCCTTAGTCCACATGCAGATTGGAGTCGTCCATTTACCTGATGTGTCTCGAGCAGGGCCCAGGCTACAGATAACATATTGAACTATATATTCTCGTCCTTAGATTGTCAAAAGAGCTTGTAAGGGTTCTATCGAAAGTGCTAAGGAAAAGCAGTTAACCATTTTGATGAAGCTACCAGTTCTCGTTGAATGAGAAAAGCTCAGTTCTCAACCAAAGACCAATAATACTTCCTATCAATCTTCTAAAATACTCAGTCCAGCCAACAAAATGACAGTTGGGGAACTTAGCAGAGTCTATGCTATGCTTATTAAATTTCTGATTTATTAGGACTGGTTGACTCCCCACATCTGAGAGAGTTGAGATGCTGGAATATCTATTCCCATTGCAGCACTGTCAGAAAGGAGGAGTAGTTATTGATAATAACTTACAAGGGTCTTTGGCTTTGATTGCTACTGCTATTGTATGAAAATGATGAACAAGCCCGAGTCTTGTGGAAATCCAACCCATTGTCTCTAACAAGCACGAGTGACTCCAGATACCTAAATTTTGGAGCTTAACTAAAGCAACAACTATAGAAAGCAGTAGAAGAATAAACACTGTCCTAACTGTAATGGTTCTAGAACCATCTTTTGTTTTACAGAGAAAGGGGCAATATGGTTTGGGGTCATTTCCACAGAGAGAGTTCTTTCCTGAATTGAGGACTTTACATAGTTGTTATTTTTCATAGTTGTCATATTTCTCTAAACTCCTAAACATTGGCTTGACATCTATTAAAATAATGCTATATAATTTATAAATGTTTTTCTTTTTGAAAACAAGTACTTTTGATCATTGTTGGGTATGTGATTACTTGAATAACTTTATATTTAAAGTGTCCAAAGATATAAATGAAAGGATATCAAGTTATGCCTTCAGTTTTTTCTGTGGACCCGCCATAATGTTATCTGTGTATAAATCAGGATGTGGAAAAGGTCCCTGGTGTTCATTGAATTATATGCACCTCTGTTGGTTCATGTGATGCACACCCCAAAAAAGAGGGAATAAAACAGCATAGGCCATCCTTGGGCAGATCTTCTGTTAGGCAGTAACACTGGGACCTTTTAGTTATCCAGGAACATGGCATGATACAGCAAACTAGCAAGGGAGAAAGCCCCAGTCAGTCATTAACTCTCGACCTCTGGCTCAACTCTATAGTGCTAACAAGCAGTGTAGTGAACACATTATTTCACCTCTTTGCATGGCTCCCTACCCCTTTTGTGAGCCAGCTAGTAAGAAATCAGGCAACGAGGGTGGCAGAAGAGGAAAAAGGAACATGACTTTTTCAGGTATGATACATATGAATCCATCTCCAAAATTAGAGGATTAATTGACCAATGTTACTCATTTGAAAAGACCCTGATGTTGGGAAAGATTGAGGGCAGGAGGAGAAGGGGACGACAGAGGATGAGATGGTTGGATGGCATCACTGTCTCAATGGGCATGAGTTTGGTAACAGGAGTTGGTGATGGACAGGGAGGCCTGGTGTGCTGTGGTTCATGGGGTCACAAAGAGTCAGACACAACTGAGCGACTGAACTGAACTGAACAGACAATTTAGAAGGCATGTTTAGCATAGACATTGATTCTTTTATGTTAAAAGAAGGAAAGAGCCCAGTATCTCAGTTCCGCTTTATCCTGTATGTGTGTGTGTGTTAGTCACTCAGTCGTGGTCAACTGTTTGCAACCTGATAGACTGTAGCCCACCAGGCTCCTCTGTCCATGAAATTCTTGAGGAAGAATACTGGAGTGGGTTGCCATTCCCTTCTCCAGGGGGTCTTCCTGACCTAGGGATCAAACCCGGGGCTCCTGCATTGCTGGCAGATTCTTTACCGTTTGAGCCAGCATCCTTCTCTTTTGACAGCCTTCAACATCCTGGTGAATGTTGGTGTGGTGCTGACATACCCAATCCTCATCTCTATCGGGACAGTGCTCAGCGTTCCTGGAAATGCAGGTACTGTACAAACTGACATGTGTGCAGGAAGTTCCCTGCTTGTGTTTGTTTTACACCCGGAGTTATTTCTTCAAGTAATTATGAATTGTATCCCTTGCTTGGGAACATGTTTTTAAATATCTTGAAGGTGGCAGACAACAGAATAACTGTGCAGCAGATTTAAAAATTGCAGCTACAAACACTGTTTTTACGTGGTCGTGCTTTTAGAATTAAATACCAAATGTATCATTTGGGTTTCATGCAATCTCCCTGACAACCTAATTTTGTGGTATTTTTAGAAGAAGTCCTATGGAAACAAAAGGCATCCCAGCACAGGACTCTCAAGTCAACGTCACTAATGAAAGTGTAGGGAACGTACAGGGTGTTGGCTCCCCATCAGACTGCCCATGGGGAGCTGTGAAAGCTCCTCCTGGGGACATAGCAGATGGCCCTCTGGAATAGATACAGGAAAAAAGCAATTTGACTCATTTCAGGGACAAGAGGAAAAGCTGTTTTTCCAGGAAAATCTTTCTAGTGAAAACTGTCAGTGGAACAAATAATGAAAGTGAATTATCTGGATGACTATATAGTCTGTCTAATTTTAAAATTCTATGTTTCCAAGTCTTTGGTAGCCTTCTTTCTTTGTCCCAGGACAATCAGCAAATGTTTATTGAACACTTACTACATTATCAGGATTATAGAAAAGACTGGGGGTGGAGAGAGAAAAGATAGTATTGGTCCCATAACAGACTTTCACTGAATACTACAGTATTCAGATGGTATGGCACTGGCACAAGAACAGAAATATAGATCAATGGAACAGAATGAAAGCTCAGAGATAAACCCACCTACAGTCACCTAATCTATGACAAAGAAGGCAAGAATATACTATGGAAAAAACAGTCTCTTCAATAAGTAGTGCTGGGAAAACTAGACAACCACATGTAAAAGAACGAAATTAGAACACTCATTAACATCATACAAAAATAAATTTTAAATGGATCAAAGACCTAAATGTAAGACTGCTGCTGCTGCTAAGTCACTTCAGTCGTGTCCGACTCTGTGTGACCCCATAGACGGCAGCCCACCAGGCTCCCCCATCCCTGGGATTCTCCAGGCAAGAACACTGGAGTGGGTTGCCATTTCCTTCTCCAATGCATGAAAGTGAGAAGTGAAAGTGAAGTCTCTCAGTCGTGTCCAACTCTTTCTTAGGGGAAAACATAGGCAGAACACTTTTTGACATAAATCACAGCAAGATCTTTTTTGACCTATCTCCTAAAGTAATGAAAAGAAAAACAAAACTAAATAGGACCTTGAACTTAAAAGCTTTTGCACAGCAAAAGAAATCATAAACAAGATGAAAAGACAACCCTCAGAATAAGAGAAAATATTTGCCAATGAAGCAACTGGCAAGGGATTAATCTCCAAGATATATAAACAGCTCATGGGGCTCAATTCCCTAAAAACAAACAACCCGATCAAAAAATGGGTAGAAGACCTAAATAGATATTTCTCCAAAGAAGACATTACAGATGGCTAAGAGACACATGAAAAGATGCTCAACATCACTAATTATTACAGAAATCCAAATCAAAACTAACATGAGGCATCACCTCACACTGGTCAGAATGGGCATCATCCAAAAAATATATATAAACAAATACTGGCAAGGATGTGGAGAAAAGGGAATCCTTCTACACTGTTGGTTGGAATGTAAATTGACACAGCCACTATAGAGAACAATATGGAGGCTCCTTAAAAACACTGACCCAGCAATCCCACTCATGGGCATATACCCAAAGAAAACTATAATTACAGAAGATACATGCATGCCTGCGTTCATGGCAGACTATGTGGAATCTCCAGGACAGGAGTGGATAAAGAAGATTTGGCACATATATATACTGGAATATTACTCAGCCATAAAAAGGAATGAAACAGTGCCGTTTGCTAAGAGTTGGACACAACTGAGCGACTTCACTTTCCCTTCTCACTTTCATGCATTGGAGAAGGAAATGGCAACCCACTCCAGTGTTCTTGCCTGGAGAATCCCAGGGACGGGGGAGCCTGGTGGGCTGCCATCTGTGGGGTCGCACAGAGTCGGACACGACTGAAGTGACTTAGCAGCAGCAGCAGAGATGTAAATGGACCTAGAGACTGTCATACAGAGTGAAGTCTGAAAGAAAAAAAAACAAATATCATATATTAACGCATATGCATACGTGTGGAATCTAGGAAAATGGTACAGATGAACCTATTTGCAAAGCAGAGATAGACACACAAATACAGAGAACAAAGGTATGTACACCAAAGAGGGAAGCAGGGTGGGATGAATTGGGAGATTGGGATTAACATATACACTATTATGTATAAAATAGATAACTAATGAGAACCTTCTGTGTAGCGCAGGGAACTCGACTTAATGCTCTGTGGTGAAGAAGAGGGGATATATGTATACATACAGCTGATTCACTTTTCTTCACAACAGAAACTAACACAACATTGTAAAACAACTAAACTCCAAAAACAGGAGTGCTATGAGAAAAAAGGACTTCCCTGGTAGCTCAGACAGTAAAGCGTCTGCCTACAATGCTGGAGACTCAGGTTCAATCCCTGGGTCAGGAAGATCTCCTGGAGAAGGAAATGGCACCCCACTCTAGGATTCTTGCCTGGAAAATCCCACGGGCGGAGGAACCTGGTAGACTACAGTCCATGGGGTCGCAAAGAGTCGGACATGACTGAGCGACTTTACTTTCTATGAGAAAAAAAAAACTTACCCTGAATATGGAAAAAAAGACTGACTGTATGAAGTAACTTAGAGCTCCACAAAGTAACTTATCATTAAATGCTAAATTGTGTAAAAGACTCCAGGACTAGAAGATATTTAGAGGAAAGTCATATCAGGAAGGAGTGGAGTTGCCAAGAAATTCCATTCATTCATCCATGGATTCGTTCATTTAATAAATAATTTCTGAGTACTTAGTATATGCTACCAACTGTGCTAACACTGATGATAAATCCTGAGTGAGACATGGTCCCTGCCCTCAGGATCATGTGGTATAGAAGGGAGATAAAAGAAACTCAGAAATTACAATGTAGAGAGAGAAAGACTTTGACAGAGATATGTACTGAGTGCTCTGAGAGCACACAGGAGGGGCACTGAAGGAAGCTTCTTGCAAGAAGAATAAAAGGAGGAATTTAACAGAGGGTTTAGCTGGATGAAGTACATGCAAGGAGGAAAAGAACATTTCATACAAAGAGAAAAGCATGTATATGATTCTACTACTAATACATGCCTCCCAAAACTGAAAACAAGGACTCAAAAATATCCCTGTATGAGATGTTCACCGCAGCACTATTCACAAAAGTCAAATGTGGAAACACCCAGATGTCCATCAAGAGATGGATCAATACACAAATTGTGATACAATGGGATATTATTCAGCCATAAAAAGGAATGAAGCACTAACACATGCTACAATGTGGCTGAACCTCAAAAACATTATGTTAGTCAAAAGAAACCAGACATAAAATGTCATATATTGTATGTTTCAATTTATAAGAAATGTTTAGAATAGATAAATCCATAGACACACAGCAGATTGGTGGTTTCCAGGTTTTGGGGTGGGGGTAGGAGACTGGGGAATAACTGCTTAATGGGTATGGGGTTTTATTTTGAAATGATGAAAACGTTTTACACCAGATGGATAAGCTGGTACATTAATCTGTACAAAATGAATGTACAAAATGCTAGTAAACTCACTTGAAAGTGGTTAATTTTAATTTGCATGAGTTTTAGCATTTGCAAAGACCTAATGGAGAAGGCAATGGCACCCTACTCCAGTACTCTTGCCTGGAAAATCCCATGGATGGAGGAGCCTGGTAGGCTGCGTCCATGGGGTCGCTAAGTCGGACACAACTGAGTGACTTCACTTTCCCTTTTCACTTTCATGCATTGGAGAAGGAAATGGCAACCCACTCCAGTGTTCTTGCCTGGAGAATCCCAGGACGGGGGAGCCTGGTGGGCTGCCGTCTGTGGGATCGCACAGAGTCAGACACGACTGAAGTGACTTAGCATAGCACAGACATTAATAAGCTTGGTTCATTTAAAAAATCTTCAGTGGGCCAGTGAAACTGGAGAAGTATGAAGGAATACAGAGGAAAGATATTAAGAAATAAAACTGCATGTATACACTGCTATATTTAAAACAGATAATCAACAAGGACTGACTATTACAGCACAGGGAATTCTGCCTAATATTCTGTAATAACCTAAATGGGACCAAAATTTGAAAAAGAATAGATACATGGATATGTGTGACTAAATCGCCTTATTGTACACCTGGAACACTGTTAATCAACTATGCTCTAATATAAAATAAAATTATTTCTTAAAATCTCAGAGGCTATTCAATCAGATAGTATTTGCCTGGCAGGGTAAGTATGATTTAGAGAAAAGAAATGGAAAGCAGATGTAGAGAGCCATGTCAATAACAACATAGAAAAAGGAAAGATAGGCTTGTGAGAACAAGAGAGACTTTCGGAAATCTTCTAGAAGTAGCAGTGATTTGGGTCACTTGTTTTCAGAGAAGCTTAGAAACCGTCATAGGCTGACTGACTTGCTGTTGCTCCCCTAGCTGTGGACCTCCTGAAGCAGGAGGTCATATTCAATGTCGTCCGCCTGGCTGCTACCATCATCATCTGCATTGGGTTTCTGCTGATGCTCTTGCCTGAGGAGTGGGATGAAATTACCCTGAGATTCATCAACAGCCTGAAGGAAAAGAAGAGTGAGGAGCACGTGGATGACATCACTGATTCCACTGTCCACCTGCGAAGCAGAAGCAGGGCCAATGGGACTGTGTCCATACCACTGGCTTAAGGAGGGACACATTCTGAATGCACGTGTATGTATATCTGTGAATATAATAAAATTTTCTCACTACCTGTACACTCAAATGACAGTATTAACTCTGAATTTGGATAAATCATGTGTGAAATAATGCCAACATAAAAGTTTACATTTATATGCTTATCAAGGAGCTGGTGTAAATAGTCATAATAAATTTTTTATTAAAACATATTTATCCTAGTTCTGTTTCTTCTGGCTTTTTTGGAGGGATTTTCACCCTAATTCATAGAATTCCCTAAAAATATGAGATTCTTTTAAATATAGCAGTATATATATGACCATCCCAAACTCTGCTGTATTTAAAGGGATAACCAACAGGGATCTATTGCATAGCACATGGAAATCTGCTCAGTGTTATGTGGCAGCCTGGATGGGAGGTGGGATTGGGGGAGAACCCCGTGTATGTGTTAGTCACTTAGTCATGTCCGACTTTTGCAGCCCCATACACTGTGGTCTACCAGGTTCCTCTATCCATGGACTTCTTTAGGCAAGAACACTGGAGTGGGTAGCCTTCCCTTCTCCAGGGGATCTTCCCAACCCAGGGATTGAATTTGGGTCTCCTGCACTGCAGGCATATTCTTTACCCTCTGAGTCACAAGGGAAACCTGAAGGGGAGAATGGAGACATGTCTTTGTGTGGCTGAGTCCCTTCACTGTTCACCTGAAACTATCCCATTGTTAATCAGCGGTACCCCAACACAAAATAAAAAGCTCAAAATAAATAAAGATAACATTCATTCCTATTAGAAAAAAAATGAGATTCTATTAAATTACGGGCTTGTCATGACCTTTTTCTCACCTGGAACTGAGACCTTTTCATTCAGTCAGAAAAAATTGCATACTTTATATATATTCAAGGCCAATAAGAGCCTTTAATTTGAAATCTAGAAAGTAGTGAAATACCAATAGAGCATCTTCCAAATGCAAGAACTACTAGGAACTACTAGAACTACTAGGAACAATGAAAATCTGAGGGTACAAAAGGCTCCTCTAGACTTTCAACAACCTTTCAGGAGCACCAAGCATAAAGAAGTTACAAATATCTCTCATGTGAGCTAGATGTTTGAAAATGGTACAGTGGTTGTGGAGAAGATATCTATTACCAGCCATCTCTAAATCCTTCACCAGTTTTAGCCTTGTTTACTTTTGCTCTCACTTGTTCAACTCCCATTCACTCCTCAACCCACCTTCTGCCCCCATCATTCCTCTGGTGAAGTGCATTCACCAAAGTCACCAATGACCTTTTTCCTGCAAAACCATAACAACACTGTTCAACTCCAATTATACTGTCTTCTGGGTAGCATTAGACATGATGACCGCTCCTTTTCCCTACCACATTCTCTTCACCTAGAGCCCCTTCTAGGTGAAGGAGATCTCCTGGTTCTCTTTCTGCCTTACTGGCTTCTCCTCTGGACTCCTCTTCCTAGGCTGGTCTCATCACTGTGAGTGTTCAGTCCTTGTCCTTCTTAGCATCTCATTCCTCACTCTCTTCCTCAGAGATCTCACTTGTTTCCATGGCTTTCAATGTCATCCCTGTGGTGACAGCTTTATAATATTTGTTTCCAGCCCAGATTTGTCTCTTGAGGGTCAGATTTGACTATCTAAATGCTTCCTGCAAGCTCACTTGGTTGCCTCATTGTTCATTTTGCATTCAAGGACATAGTTGAATTTATCATCTCTCCTCCTCAGATCTTCCCCTTCTTCTTTCTTGTTTCTTGTCTAGGTCAATGGTACCATCATTCCCTGGCTGCCCAAGCCAGAGATCAAACTTCATTATCTACCTTCCTCACCTTCCACATCTAAACCATTAAGTCCTACTGATTGTTTTCCTTAATATTTCCTGAATCCATGTACTTCTCTACTATGCTACCTATTCTAGGAGCCTATCATCTCTTTCCCTGATGAATGAAATATGCTTTTTACTGGTCTAATTCTCAATGTTACCTCCCTCTAAGCCTTTTTGTGCCCTGCAGAATGATTTTTCTAATATATAAACTTGATCACTCTACTTCCCTATATATAATACTTCAGTGGCATCTCATTGTCCTCGAGTAAGGTCCAAACATCTTTGCAGGTCATTCAAAGTTCATCACTGATTGGCCCCTGCCTGCCTCTAGAGGAGCACCATCCAGTAGAACTTTCTATGATGATGGAAATAGTTCAGATCTGCACTGTTCAACACTGTTCACAACTGACTATTGATCTCTTTAAATATGGCTAAGGCAATTGATGGACTGCATTTCTAATTTTATTTACTTTTAATTAATTTTAAGTTAATGTTAATTAGCCACATTTGTCTCTTGGCTACCATATTGGACAGCATAGTTTCTACCACACCACTCTCTGTGGCCCTCTGGAATGTCTACGCTTTAAAGCAACCATCCTTTTTATAGTTCTTTGGATTTGGTGATGGACAGGGAGGCCTGGCATGCTGTGATTCATGGGGTCTCAAAGAGTTGGACATGACTGAGGAACTGAACTGAACTGAATCAAGACATACTCTCTCTCTTATACTTTCTTTTCCTCTCTCATCACCTGAATAACCCTTACCTAGGTTTCATGGGGCTTCCCTGATAGCTCAGTTGGTAAAGAACACTCTTGTAATGCAGGAGACCCCAGTTCAACTCCTGGGTCAGTAAGATCCCCTGGAGATGTGATAGGCTACCCACTCCAGTATTCTTGGGCTTCTGTTGTGGCTCAGCTGGTAAAGAATCTACCTGCAATGTGGGAGATCCGGGTTTGATCCCTGGATAGGGAAGATCCCTGGAGAAAGGGCTTCATGACATGATTTCTTCCTATTTTCAAGGAAGATCTTTTCTCATCCCCCAAACTAAACAGGGTTTCATAGACACTTCTGCTTACCCCATTATAGCACTGGTCACTCTCTGTGGTTACTGTCAGTCTACACATCTGAGTTCCCAGTAGCCCAAGAGTTCCTTGAGAACAGGAATTATGTGACATTCATCATTGGGTTTTGCCTGGCACTTACAGATACACAGTAAATGAATGAATGGGCTGCTTTAACACTGGAGATATGGCCCTTCCCTGAACTTCATTAGATAAGTCTCAGTTAGGAGAGAAATTCTCAAAGACCAACAGAAGGCACTTCTTCCCTAAGAGGCTGAGTAGTTTAGAGCACCTAGAAATTTAAGATAATCTATACTTTCTGGCATCTGTTTTACAATTCTTTTTTTTCCCCCCAAGTTTCTCTAACAGTGTAGGTTAAAGGGTCATGGGCAAGAAAAAGGAACTTGAGTTATCACACTTGCTGACTTGGTATCATAGTCAATAATATTTGACTCACCATTTTTTCATTTCTCTGTCATTTTTTGAAAAGGCAATGACAACCTCTGGGCACTGATAGATGACATGATATTACTTAAAACAATAATCATGACATACTTCAAGCTGCATGAAAAATGACAGAAAATAAATGAAGTATTTTATCAGTAAATATGAATTAATTCATTATCTAAGTAGAGTTGGTTTTAGCTATTTAAATATTATAATAGTACAAACATGGCTCTTGCCTTGTTTTTAAATTGCTGTTAAATAGCAGTAATCATTGACTAACCCACTCCAGCATCTTCCCATTGCTTAGCATGGCATTTAAAATTGCATTTTGACATCTTTAAGAAATGAGTTGTTTTGCTCTTTTTAATTCATTTTGAAAAATGGAATCAGCTACCCTGGAAAGCCCAAATTCAACCTATAACTGATCAGTGTAATTAGCTTAGTCATATTACAAAAACACTTCCATTATGGTATTCATTCATTTATTCATTAAAACATTATTAAATTCTGCTTCTTGCTGTGAAGTAGGGCATTGTGTTAGATTATTACCCACTGGCCTCTCCCTGCCTCTGGAGCAGCGCTGTCTGATAGAACTTTCTGTGCTTGGAGAAAGGTCTTCTCTCTGCACTGTGGGGAAAAGGACACAAAATGAATAGAAAATGGTCCCTGCTTCCAGAAGTTTCAACCATTAAGTTATTACCATGGCAATTAAAGTGAAAGTTTTAGTCATATCAACTCTTTGTGGTCCCATGGACTGTAGCCTGCCAGGCTCCTCTGTCCATGGGATTCTCCAGGTAAGATACTGGAGTGGATTGCATTCCTTTCTCCAGGGGATCTTCCTGACCCAGGGATGGAACACAGGTCTCCCACAGTGCAGGCAGATTTTTATTGTCTGAGCCATAAATAATCTGAAGAAATTAAAATGACCACAATTACAACTCAGACTTTTATTTAAGTCATTTTGGGAATGTGAAATATTCCCTTTAACTCAGCTAAAGTATTCATAAATAAAGTGAAAGTCACTCAGTCGTGTCCGACTCTTTGCAACCCCATGGACTATACAGTCCATGGAATTCTCCAGGCCAGAATACTGATGTCTGTAGGCTTTCCCTTCTCCAGGGGATCTTCCCAACCCAGGGATCAAACCATGGTCTCCCACATTGCAGGCGGATTCTTTACCAGCTGAGCCACAAGGGATTCATAAATAAAAGATAGTATCTTTCCTTACTACCTCCCAGGGTCATTGTGAGTCAGAAGATATAGTGCATTTTAGTCACTAAACAAACACAGGTGGGCCCCCAATGTCCTTATGAGGTGACTTCCATCAGCCAGGTTCAATTTGGTTAAGAGGATACTGACAAAGTCCCTGTCCTCATGGTGGAAGTACTTAATTGAGGTTCCTATTATCCTGTCTCTTACTCAAACTTGGTTCCTCCCCAAAGTCCCAGAGGCAATAGCTTCTTTACCAGCTGAGCCACAAGGGATTCATAAATAAAAGATAGTATCTTTCCTTACTACCTCCCAGGGTCATTGTGAGTCAGAAGATATAGTGCATTTTAGTCACTAAACAAACACAGGTGGGCCCCCAATGTCCTTATGAGGTGACTTCCATCAGCCAGGTTCAATTTGGTTAAGAGGATACTGACAAAGTCCCTGTCCTCATGGTGGAAGTACTTAATTGAGGTTCCTATTATCCTGTCTCTTACTCAAACTTGGTTCCTCCCCAAAGTCCCAGAGGCAATAGCTCCTATGGGTGACTGGACTAAATGGGCAGCACAGCACAGGGATTAAAAGCACCCCTGTTGTAGCCCCAATTCTGAACTTCTAAGACATGGACTTTAGCTAATTACCAACATCTCTCAGCTCCTTGACTTCATGTTCAGTACAATGAGGATATTAATACTGACCATTTGAGGTTGTTGAGTATATTCCATAAGAACACACTGCCAGACAATCCAGAAGTAGCTACTGTTAGGATTTCCTCTGTTTACTCCCTCCAAGTCCTTTTTCAAAGCACTTATCCACAGCACTATGCCAAGCAGTCATAGAGTCTGGTGCCAAGCAGGGGATTTTACCCAAAATAAACCAGAGACAAAAGAAGCTTGGCATGAGGAACATGCGGAAGAAGCCAAAAAGGGGTGACATTCTCCTTGGTTGGCTCCTCTTAGCACTTTGCATCGCAGCATTCTTGCCCAGCCACTGGAACTAATTGCCTGACAAAAAGACAGACGGGGAACTTGGGCTTTGAAATTAAAATCACTTCAACCACGTCCTGAGTGCTTCACAAACAAATTATAGGCAAATTGATTTTGCTCATCCAGGCTTTGCATGCCTGTTAATTTTGTGCAGGCGCTTTGTCAAGATCCACCAGAGGACAAATGATTTGGAGAAGGACACCACCATGATAGTGAATAGTATAACCAGCCAAGCATTTGAATGTTTGGTATTTAAGTACAAATCCTTTTTCTTATCAATAAACCCTTGTCACAAGGACAAAGAACACTAGCACAGGCAATGCTAGTTTATCTGGCAGCCTAAGAAGTCTCTATTAATTCTAATTCATTTTATGTCTCCCACCCTCATAGATAGCAACTGGAGGCAAAGTAAGAACAGGAGGTGATGGTATGGAGGTGCTAGGGCCAAGAACACAGATAGAAAGAGCAGACACCCTGCGTTTCAAAGCTCTGATTAACCAGGTCTTCTCACATGCGCCACAAAGGCAGAAGTTGCTGTCATTGTTTGCAGGAGGCAGGAACCCAGGTCCTTTGGGAACCTGACGGATCTTAAGAGCAAGAAATCTAACCTGAGCTGCAAAGATGGGCTTCACGGGTTTGTTCCAAAAGCCTTGACAGAGCTTTCAAAATGTGAACTTAGCTGCTTTATTCTGGAGGAATCAATTCAGAGAATTTAGAAGCACTAAATCCATGACTGTTTGATATACTAGCTACTAGTCACATGTGGTTGTTGAGATACGGCTGGTCCAAATTGAGATGTGCGGTGTCAAACGCACTACAGTTTGAAGACTTGGGATGAAAAGAGAAAATAGGCTGTTTCATTAATAGCTCTATATTCATTCCATACTGAAATGAGAGTATTTTGGATATGCTGAGTTAAATAAAAAATATTATTGGGACTTCCCTGGTGGTACAGTGGCTAAGACTCTGCATTCCCAATGCAGGGGACCTCTATTCAATTCCTGATCAGGGAACTATATCCCACATGCCAAAACTAAAGGTCTCATCTGCCTCAACCAAAGCAGAAGATCCCATGTAGCACAACTAAGACTTGGCTCAGCCAAATAAATAAATGATAAATAAAATATTTTAAAAAGAAAGAAAAATTTTCAATATACATTATAAAATTCATTTCACTCATTTCTTTTCACTCTTTTAATGTACCTACTAGAAATCTTAAAATTGTACGTAGGCTTGTATTCATGGCTCATATTTTATTTCTATTAGGCAGAAATTCTCTAAAAGGTTAAAAATAACTTGCTTAGAGGGATCAAGAAGGAAATTCAGAAGAAGAAAATAGCTTTGGAAAGAAACAATTATTTGGTGAGCTTCTGTCAGTCAAGACAAAATAGACTGAGTGTTTTTCATGTCATGCAAGTTCAAACAGCCAGCAATGAGCAGAGAGAGAGAGAGAGAGAGACAGAAGCAAGGGCAACAGCTTGAAATTGCAGCCAACTGGAAGACTTTGTAAAGAACTGGAAGAGTAACTGGGTTGAAACCAGCAAGGAAACTCCATTTGATACTAGTTTTTACTGGTGCAGAAATGATAGAAACCACTTTGAATTCTAGAGAGTCAGAAGATACTAATGACAAACATATTAACAGTAAAAAAGGAAGAAAGCATTCTGGAAAAGACTACTTTGACTTTTAGATATCGTAATCAACTTGCAGAAAAGAAACCCAATTGCATTATTTATTTTTTACATAAAATAATGATTTATTTTATGAAGTTAAAGATTAGTTATTATTAAGCATATTTTACTTATAAGATATTTCATTATTTTTTAACATCTGGAGAAGGAAATGGCAACCCACTCCAGTACTCTTGCCTGGAAAATTCCATGGACTGAGGAGCCTGGTGGGCTACAGTCCATGGGGTCGCAAAGAGTCGGACACGACTGAGCGACTTCACCTTTATTAAGGTATATTTGATTTACAATGTTGTGTTAGTTTCAAGTGTACAGCAAAGTGAATCTGTTATACAAATACATAGATCCATTCTAGATTCTCTTCCCATATGCTGCTGCTGCTGCTAAGTCGCTTCAGTTGTGTCCGACTCTGTGTGACCCCATAGACAGCAGCCCACCAGGCTCCCCAATCCCTGGGATTCTCAAGGCAAGAACACTGGAGTGGGTTGCCATTTCCTTCTCCAATGCATGAGAGTGAAAAGGGAAAGTGAAGTCACTCAGTTGTGTCTGACTCTTAGTGACCCCATGGACTGTAGCCCACCAGGCTCCTCCAGCCATGGGATTTTCCAGGCAAGAGTACTGGAGTGGGGTGCCATTGCCTTCTCTTCTCTTCCCATATAGGCCACTACAAAGTACTGAGTGGAGTTCCCTGTGCTATATAGTAGGTCCTTATTATCATTTCAGATTGCATTCTTTAGAAGGTAATACAGCTGCCTGCTTTTTTGACACTCATAAAGAGCAAGTAATCAAAGTGAAAATCAAGAATTCATTAAACAGTTTCTGATACAAATCATAAGATCAGGACAGATTTGACCTATAGGTCATATCAATCAAACCAGTCAATCCTAAAGGAAACAAGTCTGAATATTCATTAGAAAGACTGATGCTGAAACTCCAATACTTTGGCCACCTGATGAGACGAACTGACTCACTAGAAAAAACCCTGATGCTGGGAAATATTGAAGGAGGAGAAGAAGGGGACTCCGACTCTGTGTGACCCCATAGACAGCAGCCCACCAGGCTCCCCAATCCCTGGGATTCTCAAGGCAAGAACACTGGAGTGGGTTGCCATTTCCTTCTCCAATGCATGAGAGTGAAAAGGGAAAGTGAAGTCACTCAGTTGTGTCTGACTCTTAGTGACCCCATGGACTGTAGCCCACCAGGCTCCTCCAGCCATGGGATTTTCCAGGCAAGAGTACTGGAGTGGGGTGCCATTGCCTTCTCTTCTCTTCCCATATAGGCCACTACAAAGTACTGAGTGGAGTTCCCTGTGCTATATAGTAGGTCCTTATTATCATTTCAGATTGCATTCTTTAGAAGGTAATACAGCTGCCTGCTTTTTTGACACTCATAAAGAGCAAGTAATCAAAGTGAAAATCAAGAATTCATTAAACAGTTTCTGATACAAATCATAAGATCAGGACAGATTTGACCTATAGGTCATATCAATCAAACCAGTCAATCCTAAAGGAAACAAGTCTGAATATTCATTAGAAAGACTGATGCTGAAACTCCAATACTTTGGCCACCTGATGAGACGAACTGACTCACTAGAAAAAACCCTGATGCTGGGAAATATTGAAGGAGGAGAAGAAGGGGACAACAGAGGATGAGATGGTTGGATGGCATCACTGACTCAATGGATATGTAAGTAAGTAAGTAAGTAAAGTCACTCAGTCGTGTCCGACTCTTTGTGACCCCATGGACTGCAGCCCACCAGGCTCCTCAGTCCATGAGATGCTCCAAGCAAGAATACTGGAGTGGGTTGCCATTTCCTTCTCCAGGGGATCTTCCCCACCCAGGGATCGAACCTGGGTCTCCCGCATTGGAGGCAGACGCTTTAACCTCTGAGCCACCAATGGATATGAGTTTGAGCAAACTCCGGGAATTGGTGATAGACAAGGAAGCCTGGCATGCTGCAGTCCATGGGGTCGCAAAGAGTCAGACACAACTGAGTGATTGAACTGACTGACTGACAGGCCATAACTCTGATCAGTATTTAAGAGATACTTTCCAAGATAGGGTGGTTTCCAGGAACAGGACATTCGGCTAGCCATCAAGAAACCTCATATGGCAGCATCTCCTAGAAGTCACCAGTGTTTGGAGTCTCATCCTCTGCATAGTGGACTCAGAAACTAAGTCTTGTCCATTCATTCTCAAATGGTGAGCTGATACAGCAGCAGTGCACCTGAGACCTTGGTAGCAACGTACATTCTGTGCCTTATCACAGATCCAGTGAAGCAGAATCTCTGGGGGAAGGGCCCAGGAATCTATTTTTAATAAGTCCTGCTTGAAATTAACCAAGCACATGCTCAGTGATGTTGGTGATTCCAATGCATGCTCAAGTTTAAGAACTCCTAGACTAATAAGCACAGTACTACAAACAAAATGTATTCACTGATAATCATAAATTGAACTGTCATATGGAACAAATTCTCACATTAGTAACACTAGTTCTATCTTTCCCTAAGAGCCAAATCTATCTGAGATGCTTGTGCATTCATGAAAAGATTGGTTGGTTAGGCTGAAATCAAAGCAAAGAGATCCGATGTATGATGCAAACTCTTCCCTTTTGTTTTGCCTTTCCATTTCAACCCCCCCCCCCTCCCCGCTTTGTAAGGATGGGTTCATCTCTGCTGGATAAGAGCATGTGGTGAACAGAAGAATCTGAGGAACTGCCTGCTACAATGGCTCCTACTCAAGTCAATTACACAGCCCACTAGCAGAATGTGCTCTACCAAGTCTCAGGATGAAGCCCCCTTAGGGTAATAATATTAACAAGTAGACATCATATATTGGCAACACTTGATTTACAGATACTGGCTATGACCAAAACAGTCAATGCAGGTACACATATGTCCAGCAGATAGACCATCCTCTCTGAGTTTCTTTGTCACACAAATCTTTTCTAAACTCCTTTTCCCTCAAGGGAAAAGCTAACAAGTCTGAAGTTAATCTTCCCTTATATATGGATTTTCTTGTTATAATATAATTAGGGGTTCAATTTACCTAGGAAACTGAAAGTGATACACTGAAATCCAACCTTTGCTAAGACCTCTGCTCTACTTTAATGTGTCCTTGTTTATCTGACCATTAAAGCCCCCAAAAGGCAGAAACAGGTTCTCTCCATCTTCTGTATCTTGTTGGTTATGTGATTTATCTGCCATAATAGCCAGTTTTTCCATCCTTACATTTGTAATTGCATTACTTAATCTTCACGTTAAAGTACTTTCAATTTTTATCTTCTTTCAGAAAGCCTTCTACAGAATCTAACTTTGACCTGTAATTTTTAAACTTCACCAATATTTTTACTTTTAATAATTCTAGTTCTACCCTAAAGGAGTTCATGTACACTAGTGGCTGATTCATGTCAATGTATAGCAAAATGAATACAGTATTGTAAAGCAAAACAAACTAAAAAATAAAAATTAATTAAAATAAAAACAAAAAGAACTACAGCACCATTATCATGTAGCTGCTCAGTCATGTCTGACTCTTTGTGACCCCATGGACTGTAGCCTGCCAGGCTCCTCTGTCCATTGGATTCTCCAGGGAAGAATACTGGAGTGGGCTGCCATTCCCTTCTCCAGGGGATCTTCTCGAACCAGGAATAGAACCTAGGTCTCCCACATTGCAGACCAATTCTTTACCATCTGAGCCACCAGAGAAGCCCAGTTCTATCAGCTAAACCAGTCCAATTCCCTCCTTTCACATAAAAATGTCCCCTTTCCTTCAGAAACACCTACACAGGATCCCGTATCACCAATCAGTGCTAAATGGACACTGCAGTGTTTTGTTTCATGCAGATCACCTATTTCTGGTTGATGGTTTTATTCTCTTAGAAATGTTAATTTCTTTTTTTTTCATTTCACATGTGATAATTTACATGTTTCAATGCCATTCTCCCATATCATCCCGCCCTTGCCCTCTCCCACAGAGTCCAAAAGACTGTTCTATACATCTGCTATATTTGAGCGGGACTCTTAAGCTCTTCCTATTCCTGGCCTTAAAAGAGTGCTATTCAAGATATCATTGCTATTACCCAATTTTAATAATGGTGTTAACTTTGATCATTTAAATTCTAGTTTTCCAAGAGCCTCTCTGGCACTTCTATGTCTCTCCTCTTCATCCTTATCTTCTTTCTTTAGATGTATGGTAATATACAAGTCCACATTCATAATATTGATCCTGTGGTCCTACAGGTTCCAAAGGTCTTTTGAATCATCAATAAAAACTGCTATTCAAAAATAGCTTTCTGAGTTTATTTGAATGGACTATAATTCTTAGAGCACTGGCAATCCATCTCTCCCAAATGAGAACCATATATTACCAGGAATGTTCATGTAATGAAAACAATGCATTCATGAACCATAAAAAATGACAGCTTATGTTGTAATTATAGAATATATCATGTGATGCCAAGATTCAGCCATCTATTTTGTCATATATTTATATCATCTATTGACAATTAAGTAATTAAAATCCTATGGAACCAGGTACTTTAAGAAAGATTTGTAAGCTTTTGAAAACAGAGACTCTGTCCTGCTTACCTTTGTGTGCCTGGAAATAGCTCACAGTAGGCACTCAGTAAGGAGGAAGGAAAGAATCTCAGTCCTGCCAAGACAAAGATTTATTCATTTAATGAAAAACCCACAGCCAAAGGTGAAAAACTAAAAGCCTTCCCAATAAATTCTGAAAAAAGACAAAGATTCCCACTCTCTCCACTTCTGTTCAGCATAGTATTGGAAGCCTTAGCCACCACAGCAGTCACCCAAGAGAAGCAAATAAAAGGTATCAAAATTTGGAAGGGAAGAGGTAAAACTGTCCCAATTTGCACATAACATGACACTCTATATAAAAACCCTAAAGGTTCCACACAAAAACTATTAGAACTAATAAATGAATTCCACAAGGTAGCAGGATACAAGGTTAGTATACAGAACTCTGCTGCATTTATTTACACTAACAATGAAATGTCAGAAAAAGAAAGTTTAAAAAAACACTCTTTTAAAATCATGTCAAAAAATGACATACCTATGGGACTTCACTGGTGGTTCAGTGGTTAAGATTCTACCCTCCCAATGCAGGGGGCCAGAGTTCGATCCCTGGTCAGGAAACTAGATCCCACATGCCACAACTAAGAGCTTGCATGCCATGACTAAGCAACTAAGATCTGCAACAGCCAACTAAATATTTTTTTAAAAATAAATAAAATACTTGTGAATAAACCTAACAGGAGTTGAAAGCCTTATACACTGAAAACTATAAAATGCTGACAAAGGAAACTGAAGATGATTCCAAGAAATGGAAAGATAACCCACATTCTTGGATTGGAAGAATTAAAATGGCTATACTACCTATGGCACCCCACTCCAATACTCTTGCCTGGAAAATCCCATGGACAGAGGAGCCTGGTGGGCTGCAGTTCATGGGGTCGCTAGAGTCAGACACGACTGAGCGACTTCACTTTCACTTTTCACTTTCATGCATTGGAGAAGGAAATGGCAACCTACTCCAGTGTTCTTGCCTGGAGAATCCCAGGGATGGGGGAGCCTGGTGGGCTGCCGTCTATGGGGTTGCACAGAGTCAGACACGACTGAAGCGACTTAGTAGCAACAGCAGCAGCATACTACCTAAAGTAATCTACAGATTTAATGCAATCTATCAAATTACCCATGATATTCTTTACAAAAGTAGAACAAATAATCCTAAAATTTATATGGGACCACAGAAGACCCAGAAATTCTGGGGAAAAAAGCTGGAGGCATAACCTTCCCAGACTTCAGACAATACTACAAAGCCCCAGTAATCAAAATAATATGGTCTTGACACGAAAACAGACACACAGATCAATGCAATAGAATAGAGCACCTAGAAACAAACCCACACACCTATGGACAATTAATCTTTAATGCAGGAGGCAAGGATATACATTCGAGAAAGACATTCTTTTCAACAATCAGTGTTGGGAAAGCTGGACAGCCTCATTAAAGTCAATGAAGTTAGAACACTCCCTCACACAATATACAAAAATAAACTTATAATGATTTAAAGATCTAAATATAAGACATGACACCATAAAATTGCTAGAAGAGAACATAGGCAAAACATTCTCTATCGTAAATCATAGCAACCTTTTCACAGATCCAACTCACAAGGCAAAAGAAATAAAAGCAAAAGTAAATGAATGAGACATAATCAAACCTTAAAGCTTTTGCAGAGCAGAGAACATCAACAAAACCAAAACATCAACAACATCAACAAAACAAAAAGATAACCCAAAAAATGGGAGAAAATATTTGCAAGCAATGTGACCAACAAAGGATTAATTTCCAAACTATACTAACAACTAGTATAATTCAATATAAAAAAACAAACAACTCAATCAAATAATGGGTGGAAGACCTAAATAGATGTTTCTCAAAGAAGATATAGAAATGGCCAACAGGCACAAAACATGTTCAACATCGCTATTAGAGAAATGCACGTCAAAACCACAGTGAAGTATTATCTCACACCAGGTCATAATGGCTATCATCAAAAAGTCTATACAAATAATAAATGCTAAAGAGGCTATGGTTTTTCCAGTGGTCACGTATGGATGTGAGAGTTGGAATGTGAAGAAGGCTAAGTGCCGAAGAATGGATGCTTTTGAACTGTGGTGTTGGAGAAGACTCTTGAGAGTCCCTTGGACTGCAAGATCTAACCAGTCCATTCTGAAAGAGATCAGCCCTGGGATTTCTTTGGAAGGAATGATGCTAAAGCTTAAACTCCAGTACTTTGGCCACCTCATGCGAAGAGTTGACTCATTGGAAAAGACCCTGATGCTGGGAGGGATTGGGGGCAGGAGGAGAAGGGGACGACCGAGGATGAGATGGCTGGATGGCATCACGGACTCGATGGACGTGAGTCTGAGTGAACTCCGGGAGTTGGTGAAGGACAGGGAGGCCTGGCGTGCTGCGATTCATGGGGTCACAAAGAATCAGACACGACTGAGCGACTGAACTGAACTGAAAGAGGGTGCAGAGAAAAGGGAACCCTCCTACGCTATTGGTGGAAAGGTAAATTTGTTGAGCCACTATAGAAAACAATATGGATGTTCCTTAAAAAAAAAAAAAAAATAGAGTTACCACATGATCCAGCAATCCCACTCCTGGGCATATATCTGGAAAAGACAACAACTGTTACCAAAAGATATATGTACCCAGTGTTCTTAGCAACACTATTCACAATAGCCAAGCCATGGAAACAACCTAAGGGTCCATCAATAAATGAATGATGTGGAAGATGTTGTATAGATATACAATGGAATACTATTCAGCCATAAAAAATAATGAAATAATGTCATCTTGCAGCAACATGGATAGACGTAGAGATTATCATACTAAGTGAAGTCAGAAAAGATAAATATCATATTGCTCACATGTGGAATTTAAAAAATAATACAAATGAATCTATTTAAAAAACAGAAACAGACTCAGACATGGAAAGCAAACATGGTTACCAAAGGGGAAGGGAGGTAGGGCAGGATAAATGAGTATGGGACTAACAGAAACATACTACTATTCAGTAAATAGGTAAGCAACAAGGATTTACTGTATAACACAAGGAACAGTATTCAATATCTTGTAATAGGCTACAATGGAAAATTATATATGTGTATATATACACATATAGATATAACTGAAATATATATGTGTGTATATATATACACACACATATAGATATAACTGAATCACTCTGCTATATGTCTGAAATTAACATGATACTATAAATTGACTAACACTTTTTGAAAGATTTATCCATTTATTAAACAAGTACTTAATAATATATTATCTCATGTCTCACTAGCAAGAACTAGTATCACTGGGGGAGAAGGCAATGGCAACCCATTCCAGTACTCTTGCCTGGATAATCCCATGGGCGGAGGAGCCTGGTAGGCTGCAGTCCATTGGATCGTGAAGAGTTGGACACGACTGAGTGACTTCACTTTCACTTTTCACTTTCATGCATTGGGGAAGGAAATGGTAACCTTTTCTCCAATGCATGAAAGTGAAAAGTCAAAGTGAAGTCGCTCAGTCGTATCCAACTCCTAGCAACCCCATGGACTACAGCCCACCAGGCTCCTTCGTCCATGGGATTTTCTAGGCAAGAGTACTGGAGTGGGGTGCCATTGCCTTCTCCAAAAGATTGTGTAGATTCACATATAAATATATCACTTAAGCATTTAATACAAATATGAAATAGTGTATTTTTGTTTATTTTAACCTTTTAAATTAAACTTTTAAAAAATTATAAAGGCTAAAGTCAGAGTGAACTTATTCTACTTTCACCTTAGTCAATTTGAATATACAACTGTTATTAAATTACTTAAAAGAAATATCTTTTAATTACTTCAAGCCAATTTTAAGAGTATTTAAGTACAAATAATAATAAAATATACTTTAGTTCTCCAAGGGATAACAATTAAAAGCAAAGAGTAACAACAGAAAGCAAAGGTAGCAATCACAAAGTCCTATTTTATTTCTCTTTTCTTATACATATTGCAAATATTTTGGTTATCAGGTTTTGCTTATATTTTAACTTTAGTCAAGGACCTTTGTCCTATGAAGAAATTTTGCAATGCAGTTCAGATCAACAATTATCCCTACTGTTCCTTCTGGATATTTTTCAATGGTTAGAAATAAGTGCAATTAAATTCCCCAATGTTTCTTTCTTGTAATTTAATGGCTCCTAGTTTATATTATGATAGTCTTCTTCACTGATTATCAAGGAAATTCAAATCAAAACCACAATGTGATATCACCTCATATTTGTCAAGGTTACTTCATTTCAGTTCAGTTCAATCACTCAGTCATGTCCAATTCTTTGCAACCCCATGGAATGCAGCACACCAGGCTTCTCTGTCCATCACCAACTCCCAGAGTTTATTCAAACTCATGTCCATCAAGTTAGTGATGCTATCCAACCATCTCATCCTCTGCCGTCCTCTTCTCCTTTCTCCTGCAATCTTTCCCAGCATCAGGGTATTTTCAAAATGAGTCAGTTCTTCCCATCAAGTGGCCAAAGTATTGGGGTTTTAGCCTCAGCATCAGTCCTTCCAATGAATATTTAGGATTGATTTCCTTTAGGATGGACTGACTGGATCTCCCTGAAGTCCAAGGGACTCTCAAGAGTCTTTTCCAACACCACAGTTCAAAAGCATCAATTCTTCAGTGATCAGCTTTCTTTATAGCCCAACTCTCATATCCATACATGACTACTGGAAAAACCGTAGTTTTGACTAGATGGACCTTTGTTGACAAAGTAATGTCTTTGCTTTTTAATATGCTATCTAAGTTGATCATAGCTTTTCTTCCAAAGAGCAAGAGTCTTTTAATTTCATGGCTGCAATCACCATTTGCGTGATTTTGTCAGGATGCTGCTGCTAAGTCACTTCAGTTGTGTCCAACTCTGTGCAACCCCATAGATGGCAGCCCACCAGGGTCTCCCATCTCTGGGATTCTCCAGGCAAGAACACTTGAGTGGGTTGCCATTTCCTTCTCCAATGCATGAAAGTGAAAAGTGAAAGTGAAGTGAAGTCACTCAGTCGTGTCCGACTCTTAGCGACCCCATGGACTGCAGCTTACCAGGCTTCTCCATCCATGAGATTTTCCAGGCAAGAGTACTGGAGTGGGGTGCCATTGCTTTCTCCAAAGTTATCATCAAAACAACTACAACAACAAACTGCTGGGAAGAATGTGAAAAAAGTGGAAACATTGTACACTGTTGTTACAATGAAGTATGACTCAGACATTAAAAAGAATGCATTTGAATCAGTTCTAATGAGGTGGATGAAACTGGAGCCAATTATACAAAGTGAAGTAAGCCAGAAAGAAAAAAAAATACAGTATACTAATGCATATATATGGAATTTAGAAAGATGGTAATGATAATCCTGTAGGCGAGACAGCAAAAGAGACACAGATGCATAGAAAAGGCTTTTGGACTCTGTGGGAGAGGGAGAGGGTGGGATGATTTGGGAGAATGGCATTGAAACGTGTATAATATCATATAAGAAACAAATCACCAGTCTAGATTCGATGCAGGATGCAGGATGCAGGATGCTTGGGGCTGGTGCACTGGGATGACCCAGAGGGATGGTATGGGTAGGGAGGTGGGAGGGGTGTTCAGGATGAGGAACATGTGTACACCTGTGGTGGATTCATGTTGATCTATGGCGAAACCAATACAATATTTTAAAGTAAAAAAAATAAAATAAAAAAGATACAAAATAGTGCAGTTGCTATTGAAAATAATATGGGGGTTCCTCAAAAACTAATAGATGGAGAAATATACCATGTTCATGGATCAGAAGAATCAATATAGTGAAAATGAGCATACTACCCAAAGCAATCTACAGATTCAATGCAATCCCTATCAAACTGTCAGCGGTATTTTTCACAGAACTAGAACAAATAATTTCAAGATTTGTATGGAAATACAAAAAACCTCGAAAAGCCAAAGCAATCTTGAGAAAGAAGAATGGAACTGGAAGAATCAACCTTCCTGACTTCAGGCTCTACTACAAAGCCACAATCATCAAGACAGTATGGTACTGGCACAAAAACAGAAATATAGATCAATGGAACAAAATAGAAAGCCCAGAGATAAATCCACACACCTATGGAAAGCTTATCTTCGACAAAGGAGGTAAGAATATACAATGGAGTAAAGACAATCTCTTTAACAAGTGGTGCTGGGAAAACCGGTCAACCACTTGTAAAAGAATGAAACTAGATCACTTTCTAACACCACACACAAAAATAAACTCAAAATGGAGTAAAGACCTAAATGTAAGAACAGAAACTATAAAACTCCTAGAGGAGAACATAGGCAAAACACTCTCCGACATAAATCATAGCAGGATCCTCTATGATCCACCTCCCAGAATACTGGAAATAAAAGCAAAAATAAACAAATGGGATCTAATTAAAATTAAAAGCTTCTGCACAACAAAGGAAACTATAAGCAAGGTGAAAAGACAGCCTTCTGAATGGGAGAAAATAATAGCAAATGAAGCAACTGACAAACAACTAATCTCAAAAATATACAAGCAACTTCTGCAGCTCAATTCCAGAAAAATAAATGACCCAATCAAAAAATGGACCAAAGAACTAAATAGACATTACTCCAAAGAAGATATACGGATGGCTAACAGACACATGAAAAGATGCTCAACATCACTTATTATCAGAGAAATGCAAATCAAGGCCACAATGAGGTACCTTTTCACACCAGTCAGAATGGCTGCAATCCAAAAGTTTCAAGTAATAAATTTTAGAGAGGGTGTGGAGAGAAGGGAACCCTCTTACACTGTTGGTGGGAATGCAAACTAGTACAGCCACTATGGAGAACAGTGTGGAGATTCCTTAAAAAATTGCATACCATATGACCCAGCAATCCCACTGCTGGGCATACACACCGAGGAAACCAGAATTGAAAGAAACACATGTACACCAATGTTCATTGCAGCACTGTTTATAATAGCCAGGACATGGAAACAACCTAGATGTCCATCAGCAGATGAATGGATAAGAAAGCTGTGGTACATATACACAATGGAGTATTACTCAGCCATTAAAAAGAATACATTTGAATCAGTTCTAATGAGGTGGATGAAACTGGAGCCGATTATACAGAGTGAAGTAAGCCAGAAAGAAAAACACCAATACAGTATACTAACACATATATATGGAATTTAGAAACATGGTAATGATAACCCTGTATGCGAGACAGCAAAAGAGACACAGATGAATAGAATGGACTTTTGGACTCTGAGGGAGAGGGAGAGGGTGGGAGGATTTGGGAGAATGGCATTGAAACATGTATACTATCATGTAAGAAATGAATCGCCAGTCTATGATCGATACAGGATACAGGATACTTGGGACTGGTGCACGGGGATGATCCAGAGAGTTGATATGGGGTGGGAGGTTGGGGGAGGTGGGCGGTTCAGGATTGGGAACTCATGTACACCCGAGATGGATTCATGTCATTGTATGGCAAAACCAATACAATATTGTAAAGTAAAAAAAAGTTAAAACTAGAACCACCTAGCAATCCCACTTCAGATTATACATCCAAAAGAATTGAAATTAGGATAATAAAGGAATATTAGCACTCTTTTTTTCAATACAGCACTATTCACAATAACCAAGATGTGGAAACAACAAAAATACCCATCTACAGATATATGGGTAAAGAAAATGTGGTATATACATATATTGGAATAATATTCAGCCTTAAAAAAGAGGAAATTCTGCAATACTCAACAAAATGGATAGACTTGAGGAATTTATGCAAAGTGAAATAAGCTGATCACAAGTATTGAACGTATTCAGGTTCATAAAATCAGAGAGTAGAATGATGGCTGCCAGGGTTTGGAGGGAGGGGAAAGTGAGGTGCTATCAATCAATAATCATAAAGTTTCAGTTAAGTAAGATGAATAGGGTCTAGAGATCTGCTCTATAATATCATTCCTATAGTCAACAGTAGTGTATCGTGCAATTAAAATTTAAGAGGGTAGATCTCTCATTGCATGTCCTTACCATAATGATAAAAAGATACCTAGTTTATTGAAAATTTATGTGGGATAATAATAGTGGGAAGGGAAACAACATTTTGTTGTTTTCCTGTGACCATTTCAATGTTTTCAGCAACACTAATTGAATCGATTCCACTTTAATCAACACCACTCATATCACATATTAATCTTCACATTTCTCTGGATGATTGACCTTCCCTTTTGGCTCAATGGTAAAGGATCCACCTGCTAATGCAAGTGACGTGGGTTTGATCCTGTGGAGAAGGAAATGGCAACCCCCTCTGGTTTTCTTGCCTGGGAAATCCCATGGACAGAGGAGCCTGGTGGGCTACAGTCCGTGGGGTTGCACAGTTGGTCACAGCCTAGCAACTGAGCATGAGCATGTAATGTATCCGGATAAATTATGACTTCTATTGTGTCCCATTAATACAGCTTTTTATTTTGGAAGCAGTTATAATATTTTAAGTATTTTAACTTTAAAATTTATTTTAACATTTATTAACAATAGCTTTCTGCACATATCATTTAACTGAAAAATGCTGGTAGTTAAGTTCAATTTTTTTTCATTAATTTTTATTTTTTCAGTTTGTTTTGCTTTACAATACTGTATTCGTTTTGCTATACATTGACATGAATCAGCCACGAGTGTACATGAACTTCCAATCCTGACCCCCACCTCCCCCCTCCCGCCCCACACCATCTCTCTGGATTATCCCCGTGCGTCAGTCCCAAGCATCCTACATCCCTGTCTCTTATACACATCTTCCCCCTCCCGCCCCACACCATCTCTCTGGATTATCCCCGTGCGTCAGTCCCAAGCATCCTACATCCTGCATCGAACCTAGACCAGCGATTCATTTCACTTATGATATCATACATGTTGCACTGCCATTCTCCCAAAACATCCCTTCCTCTCCTTCTCCCACAGAGTCCAAAAGGCTGTCTATACATCTGTGTCTCTTTTGCTGTCTCACGTACAGGTTTATCATTACCATCTTTCTAAATTCCATATATATGTGTAAGTATACTGTATTGATGTTTTTCTTTCTGGGTTACTTCACTCTGTATAATCAGCTCCAGCTTCATCCACCTCATTAGAACTGATTCAAATGTATTCTTTTTAATAGCTGAGTAATACTCCATTGTGTATATGTACCACAGCTCTCTTACCCATTCATCTGCTGATGGACATCTAGGTTGCTTCCATGTCCTGGCTATTATAAACAGTGCCACAATGAACATAGGGGTACATGTGTCTCTTTTAAAGTAAGGGATAAGACAAAAGCACCGCCCAGGTAAGTTAAACAGATTTGACTAAAGATTGGTAAAGAGCTCAGGGGCAGACATATTCTCCAGTGTTGGACAAAGGATGAAACTTTTCTGTCCCCAGAACAGATACACGGTTGTAGATCTTAAATGTGAGTCAGGGAGGGCCAAGTTAGAACTTTAGAAAGCTCAGCTATCCCTTCCGGTACAGACTTACGTGCAAGAGGCATTAGCACGAGAGTCCTGCCTGGACACACGCTGGGGACCCCCGCCACTGGCTGGGCCGCTGTTTCACCTTACACAGTGTACTGTATGTTCCCCACTAGCACAAACAAGGCATGAGGGCAGTAACTGTCTGTTTCATTCATTGTTTTATACCCAGCATCTAAAACTGAGCTTGGCATAGAGTAGGAGTTCAACAAAGAAGTGCTGAATCCGTTCAGGAATTCAGTGCTGGGGAAAAAAAAAAACTATACTTTGTCTGGAAACAACTCTTTGTCCATCACTCTCAACATCTTGTGTTCATGCTGTTTGGCTGACCTTGTAACTGTGAAAATGGAACATGGGTCAGTCTTGTCACTGGGAGTTATGCTAATCAGATCATGGACAAGGTATAAGGTCTATTGAGGATAGCCTGTATTATTCACGAGTTTCAGATTTATTTTTCTGTTATTTAGGCAAGGTTTTTGTATATAGAATTAAAAGATAATCTGATCTTTTAAAAATCAACATTTGGACTATATCTTATTAAACTAATAAATTATTTTGAGAAAAGTGACACATCTATAGTTAACTGCTCAAACTAATAATAGATTATGTTATTTTTTAAAACCCTATTTTATAACTTTAAGTAGCTTTATAACATGTTTTCATGTAGGTCTTGCATACATTTTGTCAAGTTTATTTGTAAGTACTATATATATTTTTGCCAATTGTAAATGAGAGATTTTCCTTCATTATATTTCCTCGTTGGATTTGTTGTTGTATAGAAAGATAAATACTTTCATATTAAATATTGGCTGTGGCTACATTACTGAATGTTCTTATTAGTCATAATAACATTCACACAATTAAGTCATCTGCAATGATAAATATTTTTCTATTAATATCTTATTTTTTCACAACTAATTGTACCACTAGTAACTAAAACAATTTTAAATTAATTAAATAAAACTAAATATCCTTACTCAGTCTTGACTGTGAAATTCTGGTATTTCATTACAAGACATAATGCTAAATAAACAAATATATACATGCATATATATATATATATATACACACACACACATATTAGAAAACAATCCATATATCCTTATTTTACTAATTTTTTTTAATCTGAAAAAAACTAAAGAAAAACTTTAGCTAATCTATGTTTAGCATTTCTATCAATCACATGATTTTTGTCTTGAATTACCATGGTGAATGATTAACAGATATCTTAAACATAGAAACACAATTGTGTGTCTGTTAGGAGCTGCTTTACTACTGCATTATAATATTAAATCATAATAACACATGACTGAGTAATTTATATTTTAATAAAGAAAGTTTCAGAAATGTAATTATTCTGTAGTTGTTTATATGGGAGAATGTACATATCCATGTGAATGTATACACATGCTGGCATTGTGCCAGCTAAGAAAATGCATCTATCAAATTTCTGACTTCAGGAGCCTAGTTAATTGATAGCCCTAGTTGCTACATTCTCAAAACCAACACAATTTGCTCCAGACCCCAGCATGCAGACCTGCAACAAAAATGACTTTGGGGGCTTCCCAGGTGGTGCAGTGGTAAAGAATTTGCCTGCCAATGCAGGAAGCACAAGAGATGGGGGTTCAAACTCTGGATCAGGAAGATCCCCTGGAGGAAGAAATGGCAACCCGCTCCAGCATTCTTGCCAGAAAACCCCTATGGGCCTTGCTGAACTTCTTTAGAACTGTACTGAAATCTAAGACTCATCTTGCCCCATATTTTTCCTTCCTTCTCTCTTCTGTAAGGCTCAGGCATGGAAGACAGACTCATGGATCTATCAGTTTCCTTGATGCATTTCCCATTCTGTTTCACAGGTATTTCTCCTAGCAAATCTCTGGTATGTCTAGTCCCATTTTGGTTTCCACTTTTCAGAGGATTCAGACTATCACAGTGTACCCAGAGTGGTCAGAGAAAATAGGCTGTTAGATAGATATCTAGCTCACACTTATTAACAGACTCTAAAATGGGCTGAATTGGCATACATAATATCATAGCCCTTCTTTTACAATGGGAACATATGGGGTCAGGTAATAATAAGTGACGTTCTGGACACAGTCTAGCTCCCAGTGGCCCATTATGTCTTCAGACCCATAACAGTGATCATTTCCTCAGACCTGATCTATAATTGGAATCAATAAATTTGGCAGTTGAAGTAACCCCCATAACAAGTTCTTGGCCTATAGAGTAAGAGCTATCATAACAGGAAAGTTCAGGAGAAAATCTTTGAAACTGAATCTCCCACTTTGCCCAAAATAAACAATTCAAACACTATATCACAGGCTGAAGAAACAGCAGACTAGTGATGTGATTAAGGACCAAAAAACAAAAGGAACAGTCCCTACTGTGCATTTGTGCCAAGGCGCTTCATTTGTGTCTGACTTTTTGCAACCTTATGGACTGTAGCCCACCACGCTCCTCTGTTGTGGCATTCTCTAGGCAAGAATACTGAAGTGGGTTGCCATGCCCTCCAGCATAGGATTTTCCTGAACCGGGATTGAACTCTGATCTCCTTACATCTCCTGCACTGCAGGCAGATTCTTTACCATTTGGGAAGACCTGTTCCTCCTTTGTATCCATTCAATTCACCAATCTGACCCCTGAAGAAACTGAATGGACCCTGGACAATGACTGCAGACTACCTCAGCCCTGATCATAGCTGCTATGCTAATTGTATTATCATTGTTAGAAAAGATTAATAGGATTATTGATTTAGTGAATGCATTCATTTTCACTGCAATTAGAAGATAGAATTCATTCATAGGATTTCTTAGGCTTTGCCTCAGGGCTTCTTAAGTCTCCTGTCCTGTGTTATACTATAGTCTGAAGAGATCTAACCTACCTGAATATTTAAGAAAATGACACACTGAATCATTTCATTAATGACGTTATACTTATTGATAAAATGAGCAAGAGGTGGCTAGTATGCTAAAGACTTTGCTGAGATACACACACTTCAAAGGGAGATAAATCATATAAATACTTAAGACCTGTGACTTTTGTAAAGCTTTTAGAGGTCCACTTATCAGGTGCCATGTCAAAATAACAGGCAAACTGCTGCATCATCTGTTTCTTACCACAATGAAGGAAGTATAGCATTCTTTAGCTTATGGAAGTAACACAATTCATATCCACAGATAAACCCACCCGTATATGTGGTTACAAGGAAGGCCACAGCTTTGAGTGAGTCCCAGAAAGAAAGGATTCTGCAACAAATTTAGATGTGGTACAAGAGGCATTATTGCTTGAGTCATACGATCCAACGGACACTATGATGGCAGTGTCAAGTGGTGGGAAAAGACACCATACGGAGCTGTGGCAAGCCCCAGTGGGAATGTCACAACGCAGGGCCATGGGATTCTTCTGGATCAAGGCCATAACATCTCCAAGAGGGATTTATACAGCCTTTGAGAAACTGTTCTTGACATGTTAATGAGTCTTAGCAGAAATGGAATTCATGACCAAAAGACAAAATATGACCATATGCTTACAGCTGCCATTATAAACTGCATTCCCTGGACTTGGAAACCACAATGTTGGGTTTGCTCAGTAGTAACAGCAGCAGCAGTTCCTCATAAAATAGAAATAATACATCTGGCAATAAGCCTGAGCAAGACAAGAAGGTATAAGTAAGCTGCCTGACAAGTATCCCTCTTTGGACTTGTACTTAGTTATAAGAGAATGTTATAATGAAGCAGCTGAGTGAGGAGGGAAAACTGAGCTTGTTTTACATTTGAGTCAGCTCAATATAGGTTTACAAGCCCAAAATGTATGTGAGTGGGTTACAGACACAATTAGGGATATTCTTGAAAATGTTGGAGAGAATTCTCCCCAAAGAGTAAAGCTGATCCAATGCACCTGGTCATCAACTTAGGGCAAAAGTAAAGTAAAAATGGTTTGAATGAGAATTTATAGGCTCTCAGGCACCACTTTATCTAGAATTTTTTAATGAGTTAATAAATTTTTCTACAAATTTTGATATTATGAACACTGTGCACATGTATATAATATTGTTTGGATTATCCATTTTTCAACTTTAATCTTTCCTAGTTATGTATATTGAATTTATGTGAGAAATTAACTTCTCTGATATCAAAATGGTCACTATTCTTTACTTTTGTTATTTTGTTTCTTGGGAGTGGCAGTTTAGTTGCTAAGTGGTGTCCGACTCTTGCGATCCACCAAGCACCTCTGTTGATGGGATTCTCCAGGCAAGAATACTGGAGGTGGCTCTGAGTTAATTTCATAATATTTCTCTTACAAATGACATCAAGTTGAGATTTTCATTGAGATATGGGCCTAAAATAATTTCCTTTTAATCATAAAATTTAGTTCATTCAGTTATTTATATGACATATTTCATCTTAGTCCTGATAAATTGGTTTATAATAGAATGACTGCATTTAATGAGATTTTTATTTTTATCTTTTACTAAATGTTACCTCACTTCCTTCTTCTGAAGGTTTTTGTAGAATATAGTAACTGGCACAGTCTAGCTTGTCAGTGCTGCTGTACAGAAGTCTAAGGTTAATACATATTTCCCCCTTTGTAGGCTTCCCTGGGCTTCCCTGGTGGCTCAGAGGTTAAAGCGTCTGCCTCCAATGCTAGAAGACCTGGGTTCGATCCCTGGGTCGGGAAGGTCCCCTGGAGAAGGAAATGGCAGTCCACTCCAGTATTCTTGCCTGGAGAATCCCATGGACGGAGAAGCCTAGTAGGTTACAGTCCATGGGGTCACAAAGAGTCGGACACGACTGAGCGACTTCACCTTCACCTTCAGGCAACATATTTTGCCTGAGTGATCATTTCATTTATTTTTTGAGATACAATAATTTTCCATGTTATATACATAAATTATATGCAATCATTTCTCTTTGAGTGTATTTAATTTTGCAAGGAAAAAGACTGATAAATCCAGAGTTATATCTGAGTTCAGAAAGCACCATGGTTTCACAGCTAAGACCCTTAAATACTGATTTCTGTGTGTTGGTTTAAACCTTCCTTTTTGCCTATCCATAGCCTTCTGGCCTCACAATTCCTCTGGTTTCTGAAGCTCTTCCTATACATGAATATTTTCAGTATCCTTCAGAAGTTACTAAATTTTGTTTTATTTTCTTTCTGCTTCAGACTAGATTGAACTGGGTTTCTGTTACCTACAGATGAAAGAATGCTGATAGTTTCCAAAGTAGACAGTCTAGACATTTGGAAGTAACAAAGCTGAAAATTAAATCATCTTAGGCTCTCTTTCAGAATAGTGGAACAAAAGAGACCCAGATCTTTGAATGATGGCACGCTTTCATGTCTGTTTGCAGTATTATATCCTAAGTACTCACTGAAACCTGAAGGTCTTACATAGAAACTGTACTTGAAGAAAATTAGTAAAGTAATAAAGTTCCTAAGCCTCACTCACCCTCAAGTATGCAGTATGTGAAACAAAGGAGGGAATGCTGCTTCTGTTGCTGAGTCGCTTCAGTCGTGTCCGACTCTGTGCGACCCCATAGATGGTAGCCCACCAGGCTCCCCCGTCCCTGGGATTCTCCAGGCAAGAACACTGGAGTGGGTGCCATTCCCTTCTCCAATGCATGAAAGTGAGAAGAAAACGTGAAGTCACTCAGTCGTGTCTGACTCTTAGTGACCCCATGGACTGCAGCCTACCAGGCTCCTCCGCCCATGGGATTTTCCAGGCAAGAGTACTGGAGTGGGGTGCCATTACCTTCTCTGAAGGAGGGAATAGAGTCATATTTAACTCACAGCACACACATAAGAATTAGAAGCAATGCATGCAGAATATTTGGTTCAATGCACTGTATCTTATACAGAGAAAATAAGTAATATTGATTAGTAGTAGTATTAAAGAATGATTAAATTTGAATGATAGTTTCTTAGTGAGGGGTGATAATTTCTTAAACTTCTTAAATATAATTAAATGGAAAGTCATCTAAGAAAAAACTGTAAGAAATGTTGATGAGCTGAAAAAGAAGCTTTGTAGATGATAAGATGTGAAATTCAAATTTAGGATATTTAATATTTGTTCTTGATAATTACTTCTAGTACAATATTTTTGAGGAAACATGTGGATGCCATTGTAGAATTGAACTCTCAGAAACAGAATCACCATGGTATTTTAGAAAAATAACAACTTTGGACTTTGCATAAAACCCAAGATGCAGTGAACCTGAAATGGAACCTGTTGGCAGGTACTTGACTCTTGCCTGAGATTTCTTATATCAGGAGCACTAGGATGACTGATAACACACTAAGTCCATGAAGAATTTTCAATTTAATCATAAATGAGTAAACACACAAAAAAGAAGTTGATGGAATTTGCCTATTAATCTCAAGTTGAAAAGTAAATGTCAAAATTTGTAAAAGGCAGGGGTTGGAGGGAGGGAGGATTCTATTGTTTTTGGAATGAGTTAAAAAAGTGATAAAATCCATTATTTTGATGAGTCTCCCAAGCTAATCAAAAAAGGATTCACAAGGTAATTCTTCCCACTCTCCCAGTCCCATCCATCCAAAAAGTCATTTCTAATCTAGCCTAATATGGATGTATGTTCCAAAAATGTTATACAATGAATGAGAAATATATTCTCTAGTAGCATTGTCTAATTCTCCGTAACTCATTATTAACACTAGCAGCTGATCGATATAAGTGTTTCAGAAATGCAGGATTTCAGCCAGTACAGGTTTACCTATACTTGGACTGCTTTAGTTTCCTCTGATAGAATATCCATACATCAAAGATTTTTCTAATCCTATTTCTCATTATATTTGCTTATTTGCCTTCTTTCTCTTAAAGATGCTTTGAATTGTAAATTAAAATGTTGACTCTATCTAAAAGTAATTCAAGATAAAATTCAAAGAATGGATTGGTGGCCCAGAGCATAAGGAACTGTGGGAAGCCTGTACTGGCAAATACTATGTGGTGTGCTAGAATGAAAACCCAAAAGCATAAGCCTTGCTCAGAGGGCCTAGGCTCTGTTGTAAATGACAAATGATAAAAATGACAGCAAACTTATTGAGAAAATGATATCACAAAAACCTGAATGGCTCCCGCTGGTACAAAGTATTAGTTAAAGCCAAGAAACATACATGGAACAATACACTATTCTTAAAGCCCTCTGATGGTTTTAAACACAACACAGAACATAGCAAAAATATACTACCCTCATCATTGACTCCCCGTCCCATTTTGCTTTGGAAATGACTTTCCAATGGAGGGTTCCCTGACTGTAATAGAAGCATATTAAAGGGCTTCCCTGGTGGTCCAGTGGCTGAGATGCTGCACCCCTAATGCTCAGGGCCCAGGTCTGATCACTGGTCTGAGAACTGGATTCCATGTGTCACAATTAAGAGTTCCTAAGACTGAGCGGCTTCCCTTTCACTTTTTTCATGCATTGGAGAAGGAAATGGCAACCCGCTCAAGTGTTCTTGCCTGGAGAATCCCAGGGACGGGAGAGCCTGGTGGGCTGCCGTCTCTGGGGTTGCACAGAGTCGGACACGACTGAAGTGACTTAGCAACAACAGCAAGCCGTAACTAAGAGTTCAGATAGCTCAATTAAGACCCAGAGCAGCAAAACAAATTATTTCTTTTCAAAGAAGCCTGTTAACCATGAATAGAAGACCAAACTATTCACTGTTAGTTTTAATTCTTGGTCTTTTTCTGAAAGAATAGGTCAATCAACAACTAAGATATATTATTTTTAATTGTACTCATTTAAATATATCTCTCACATTCATTGCCTAAATATATAAATTTAAAAGATGAAACACTTTTTATTGGAATAATTTTTTTTTGAAACTTCTCTTTTTATGTTCAGTTCAGTTCAGTTCAGTCTCTCAGTAGTGTCCGACTTTGCAACCCAATGAACCGCAGCACGCCAGGTTTCTCTGTCCATCACCAACTCCCAGAGTAAACCTAAACACATGTCCATGGAGTTGGTGATGCCATACAACCATTTTATCCTCTGTCATCCCCTTCTCCTCCTGCCCTCAATCATTCCCAGCATCAGGGTCTTTTCAAATCAGTCAGCTCTTCACATCAGGCGGCCAAAGTATTAGAGTTTCAGCTTCAATATCAGTCCTTCCAATGAATACCCAGGGATGATCTCCTTTAGGATGGACTGACTGGATCTCCTTGCAGTCCAGTTCAGTTCAGTTCAGTTCTGTTCAGTCGCTCAGTCGTGTCGGACTCTTTGCGGCCCCAGAAATCGCAGCATGCCAGGCCTCCCTGTCCATCACCATCTCCCAGAGTTCACTCAGACTCAACGTCCATCGAGTCAGTGATACCATCCAGCCATCTCACCCTCGGTCGTCCACTTCTCCTCCTGCCCTCAATCCCTCCCAGCATCAGAGTCTTTTCCAATGAGTCAACTCTTCGCATGAGGTGGCCAAAGTACTGGAGCTTCAGCTTCAGCATCATTCCCTCCAAAGAAATCCCAGGGCTGATCTTCTTCAAAATGGACTGGTTGGATCTCCTTGCAGTCCAAGGGACTCTCAAGAATCTTCTCCAACACCACAGTTCAAAAGCATCAATTCTGCGTTCAGCCTTCTTCACAGTCCAACTCTCAAGGGACTCGCAAAGAGTCTTCTCCAACACCACAGTTCAAAAGCATCAATTCTTTGATGTCAGCTCTCTTTATAGTCGAACTCTCACATCCATACATGACCACTGGAAAAACCAGAGCCTTGACTAGATGGATCTTTGTTGGCAAAGTGATGTCTCTGCTTTTTAATATGCTATCTAGGGTGGTCATAACTTTCCTCCCAAGGAGTAAGTGTATTAATTTTATGGCTTCAGTCACCATCTGCAGTGATTTTGGAGCCCAGAAAAATAAAGCCAACCACTGTTTCCTCATCTATTTGCTGTGAAGTCATGGGACCGGATGCCATGATCTTCGTTTCCTGAATGTTGAGCTTTAAGACAATTTTTTCACTCTCCTCTTTCACTTTCATCAAGAGGCTCTTTAGTTGTTATCTTTCTGCCATAAAGGTGGTATCATCAGCATATCTGAGGTTATTGATATTCCTCCCGGCAATCTTGATTCCAGCTTGTGTTTCTTCCAGTCCAGAGTTTCTCATGATGTACTCTGCATAGAAGTTAAACAAGCAGGGTGACAATATACAGCCTTGACATACTCCTTTGCCTATTTGGAACCAGTCTGTTGTTCCATGTCCAGTTCTAACTTTGCTTCATGACCTGCATATAGGTTTCTCAAGAGGCAGGTCAGGTGGTCTGGTATTCCCATCTCTTTCAGAATTTTCCACAGTTTATTGTGATCCACACAGTCAAAGGTTTTGGCATAGTCAATAATGCAGAAATAGATGTTTTTCTGGAACTCTCTTGCTTTTTCCATGATCCAGCGGATGTTGGCAATTTGATCTCTGGTTCCTCTGCCTTTTCTAAAAGCAGCTTGAACATTTGAAAGTTTATGGTTCATGTATTGCTGAAGCCTGGCTTGGAGAATTTTGAACATTACTGTACTAGTGTGTGAGATGAGTGTAATTGTGCAGTAGCTTGAGCATTCTTTGGCATTGCCTTTCTTTTGGACTGAATGAAAACTGATTTTTTCCAGTCCTGTTTATATATTAACTTTTACCTTCAAATAATTATCCATCAGTTGGTAGATCCTGTATTTTCAAAATATTTCAATTCAAATTTCTTATTATTATCATATTCAGAAAATTTTAAAATATATAGTGGCTCAAGGACATAAATTTTGAAATAATAATAAATCATTGTTATTAAAGAAAAAATGCAGTATAAACAATATATAATGAAAAACCACAGTAAATGCACATTTCATAAGAATGAGTAATTTGTTTATAAAGTAATCCAGACCCTCATCTTGTTTGCTGTTATCTGGTGCATGTATGTCTATATATGTGTATGTGCCTGGTAAGGTGCTTCAGTCATGTCCAGCTTTTTGCAACCTTATGGACCATAGCCCACCAGGTTCCTCTATCTGTGGGATACTCCAGGCAAGAATACTAGAGTGAGTCACCTTGCCCTCCTTCAGGGGATCTTCCTGACCCAGGGATTGAACCCACATCTCCTGTGACTCCTGCATTGCAGGCAGACTCCTTATTGCTAAGCAACTGCGGAAGCCCTTGTGTATCTATCTATCTGTCTATCTGGGAATCTATGTATGTATGTGAATATATATATATATATAGACACACACATATGGGCTTTCCGGGTAGCTCAGATGATAAAAAATCTACCTTCAGTGCTGGAGAACCATGTTCTATCCTGGGTCAGGAAGATCCCTTGGAGAAGGGAATGGAAACCCACTCCAGTATTCTTGCCTGTAGAATTTTATGGACAGAGAAGTCTGGCAGGCTACAGTCCATGGGGTCACAAATAGCTGGAGAGGACTGAGCGACTAACACACACACAAACACACACACACACACAAGTATGCATGTATGTATGTATAGTCTTCCCTGGTGGCTCAGTGGTAAAGAATTGGCCTGCAATGCAAGAGACATGGGAAACGTAGGAAACAATGGTTTGATCCCCAGGTCAGGAAGATACCTCAGAAAAGGAAGTGGCAACCCATTCCAGTCTTCTTGTTAGGGAAATCCAATGGATAGAGGAGCCTGGTAGGCTACAATCCATGGTGTTGAAAAAGAGTGAGACACAACTTAGCAACTAAACAATAACAACTATCATACACACATACACACACACATCAGTTCAGTTCAGTTCAGTTCAGTCACTCAGTCATGTCTGACTCTTTGTGACCCCATGAATCACAGCACGCCAGGCCTCCCTGTCCATCACCAACTCCCAGAGTTCACTCAGACTCACATCCATCGAGTCAGTGATGCCATCCAGCCATCCCATCCTCAGTTGTCCCCTTCTTCTCCTGCCCCCAATCCCTCCCAGCATCAGAGTCTTTTCGAATGAGTCAACTCCTCACATGAGGTGGCCAAAGTACTGGAGTTTCAGCTTCAGCATCATTCCTTCCAAAGAAATCCCAGGGCCGATCTCCCTCAGAATGGACTGGTTGGATCTCCTTGCAGTCCAAGGGACTCTCAAGAGTCTTCTCCAATGCCACAGTTCAAAAGCATCAATTCTTCGGCACTCAGCCTTCTTCACAGTCCAACTCACATCCATACATGACTACAGGAAAAACCATAGCCTTGACTAGACGGACTTTAATCGGCAAAGTAATATCTCTGCTTTTGAATATGCTATCTAGGTTGGTCATAACTTTTCTTCCAAGGAGTAAATGTCTTTTAATTTCATGGCTACAATCACCATCTGCAGTGATTTTGGAGCCCCCCAAAATAAAGTCTGACACTGTTTCCACTGTTTCCCCATCTATTTCCCATGAAGTGATGGGACCGGATGCCATGATCTTCGTTTTCTAAATGTTGAGCTTTAAGCCAACTTTTTCACTCTCCTCTTTGACTTTCATCAAGAGGTTTTTTAGTTCCTCTTCACTTTCTGCCATAAGGGTGGTGTCATCTGCATATCTGAGTTTATTGATATTTCTCCCAGCAATCTTGATTCCAACTTGTGCTTCTTCCAGTCCAGCATTTCTCATGATGTACTCTGCATAGAAGTTAAATAAGCAGGGTGACAATATACAGCCTTGACATACTCCTTTGCCTATTTGGAACCAGTCTGTTGTTCCATGTGCAGTTCTAACTGTTGCTTCCTGACCTGCATATAGGTTTCTCAAGGGCAGGTCAGGTGATCTGGTATTCCCATCTCTTTCAGAATTTTCCACAGTTTATTGTGATCCACACAGTCAAAGGCTTTGGCATAGTCAATAAATCAGAAATAGATGTTTTTCTGGGATTCTCTTGCTTTTCCATGATCCAGCGGATGTTTGCAATTTGATCTCTGGTTCCTCTGCCTTTTCTAAAACCAGCTTGAACATCTGGGAGTTCACAGTTCATGTATTGCTGAAGCCTGGCTTGGAGAATTTGGAGCATTACTTTACTAGCATGTGAGATGAGTGCAGTTGTGCGGTAGTTTGAGTATTCTTTGGTATTGCCTTTCTTTAGGATTGAAATGAAAACTGACCTTTTCCAGTCCTGTGGCCACTGCTGAGTTTTCCAAATTTGCTGGCATATTGAGTGCAGCACTTTCACAGCATCACCTTTCAGGATTTGAAATAGCTCTACTGGAATTCCATCACCTCCACTAGCTTTGTTTGTAGTGATGCTTTCTAAGGCCCCCTTGACTTCAATTCCAAGATGTCTGGCTCTAGATGAGTGATCACACCATTGTGATTATCTGGGTCATGGAGATACTTTTTGTACAGTTCTTCTGTATATTCTTGCCACCTCTTCTTAATATCTTCTGTTTCTGTTAGATCCATACCATTTCTGTCCTTTATCGAGCCCATCTTTGCATGAAATATTCCCTTGGTATCTCTAATTTTATATGTGTGTATATATGTGTATATATCTATGTACATACACACATATGCATGCACATATATATATATATATGTGTGTGTGTGTGTGCTCCGTCACTTCGGTTGTGTCCAACTCTCTGCAACCCTAAGGACTGTAGCCCACCAGGCTCCTCTGTCATAGGATTCTCCAGGCAAGAATACTGAAGTGGGTTGCCAGACCCTCCTCCAGGGCATCTTCCCAACCCAGGGACTGAACCCGCATCTCTTGTGTCTCTTGCATTGCAGGGATATTCTTTAATGCTGAGCCACTGGGGAGATATATATATATATATATATATAATATATATATATGGTTTTAATTTACTACATTATTTAATACACACAATATTTTCCTTCTTTATTAAAATAATGTAAAATCTGTAGCAGATATAAGAATATTTTTCCTCAACATGAATTTGTTTTCCTAAACTGTGGTTACACAAATAAGTTATAAAACATTGAGAACATTAAATATTTAATTTTATATAAGTTCAGAAAGAAAAAAAGGTAAATTCAAAATGAGGAAATACATGCAAAATTTAATAAATACCTCAACATACAATAAAATTCTTATTATGGTATTTCACACACACATACAAAGTAGCTTTCCTAAAGCATAATGATCCCTGGTGGCTCAGTTGGTAAAGAATCCGCCTGCAATGCTGGAGACCTGGGTTTGATCCCTGGGTCAGGAAGATCCCCTGGAGATGGAAATGGTAACCAACTCCAGTATTCTTGCCTGAAGAATCCCTTAGATGGAGAAACTTGTTGGGCTACAGTCTATGAGGTCACAAGAGTTGGACATGACTCAGTGACTAAATCAACAAAGCACAGCAAGACCGGTTTGAGATCACCAGTTCAGTTCAGTCGCTCTGTCGTGTACGACTCTTTGTGACCCCATGGACTGCAGCACGCCAGGCCTCCCTGTCCATCACCAACTCCCGGAGCTTACTCAAACTCATGTCCATTGAGTTGGTGATGCCATCCAACCATCTCATCCTCTGTCGTCCCCTTTTCCTGCCTTCAATCATTCCCAGCATCAGGGTCCTTTCAAATGAGTCAGTTCTTCACATCAGGTGGTCAAAGTATTGGAGTTTCAGCTTCAGCATCAGTCCTTCCAGTGAATATTCAGGATTGATTTCCTTTAGGATGGACTGGTTGGATCTCCTTGCAGTCCAAGGAACTCTCAAGAGGCTTCTCCAACACCACAGTTCAAAAGCATCAATTCTTCGGCACTCAGACTTCTTCACAGTCCAACTCACATCCATACATGACTACTGGAAAAACCAAGGCTTTGACTAGGCAGACCTTTTTTGAGATCAATACCTCAGTCAATTATATATAGTATAACATAGATGTACTCATCTAAGAGATTAAAATATAAATTTTCAAATTTTATTGTGATAATTAAATCTCCTCAAGCAAGAATTACCTGTATTGAAATTCATACAATAATAACATATATTTAGATATATAGATCTGTATATTAAACTTATAGATATTATTTATAGATAACTATCTTATAGAGATGCTGACTTAATCAGATAAGAGCCATAAAGTAGCTAGCATACTACAAATTCTCAAAAAAATATGAATTCTACAACCTTTGTCATATAAATTTGTTTTGTTATGGAAAAGTTTTTAAATTAAAATTATGATTTTATATATGGTTTCATTTTTTCAGTTTCATTCCCATTATGTTCTATGTCTCCTTTCTCATTAAGTAAAACAGATAGCAATTGAGAAAAAAATAAATGTCAAGAATAGAACATAAAATTGTGTGAACAACAGGGGAAAGTTTTTTTTAAATTGTAGCTAGGCAAGAGATAAAAAATAAACTCCCAGTTAAGAAATGTGTTTTATATGTCTACTGAGTATGTAGATTTGACAGGTTCTTCCATTTAATCATGAAGTAATCTCTCAACAGATTTCTCAAAGACTTCTAGTTTATATCATTAAGACTGAATTATAAGAAAAAGGGGGGGGGGGAGGATCAGTGTATTCCAGAAAAATCTTGAACTGTTTCTTGACATGAGGCTAATTTCATCACTGTCGCCTCACATACAGAATTTGTTCTTTGTAACCATTCAAGACAAGTATATAGAATAGTCAAATAATAGGAGCTAATGTACTAGGGAAGATAAGTAAGAGAACACAGGATTGCATGCCAAGAAGGCATGACAGCAAGGACCCTAAGTAGTTTCTGTGTGGGTTGCTGACTTGGGATGATGTGGGTGGTCACAGAACATGTGCTAAGGAGATGTCAACACATGGTCTGCATGTCAACACATGATCTGCATGTCAACACTCGAACTGGATTTTCATGACAGTAAGTGTTTTCTCACATGCTCTCACCTTTGGCTTAGCTAGAAGCCTCTTTGAATGTTTGTTTCACAGCTCTTTAGTGAGAATTACAGAATATGTATCAAAGTAGAGGAAATAAAAATATCAGCTAAGCATCAGATCCTCACTTAAGATCTTAAATAATCAAACAGAAAACTTCTCTGAAATTCTGTTGGCAAAATTTAATACCTTGTATCTAATGCCACTTCCCCTTTTCCCTTTCATTATGAAGTTATTCCCTGAGTCCTTTGCTGCTTTTTAAAATAATATATCTTGTATCCATTCCTGTCCCTGCAGTTTTACCAATCCTGGTCTTATCCACCCCATCACTATATCAGACCTAAAGACCTACCCACCTTCCTTCTCATTGTAGCCATCCCTCCTTAATCCCAATTCCAGTGGTACCAGTTCATAAGTCTTTGGAGAATTATTTGTGAAAACCACTTTATTTTTCAGCTTTTCCCACTTATTCGAAAATTGCCTTGGGGCACTCAGTTAGTGTGCACTCGGTAACTTACAGCTACCAAAAACAGCCTGCTATTGTCTTATTTCATTCTCTTCCCTTCTAATTATTCATTCACCATATACTTATTTTGTACATATTATTTTCAAATCGTTATTCACATACAATTCTTAGAGTTAAGGTGTTAACTCATGTAAAGAAGTTAAGGAAGTCATATAAATCACTTTGGTTCAAATTTTAGAAGTGATATCAACCTGATACTGTTTACAGAAAAAAAAAATGTACGAAATGAATTTACAATAGGGAAATGACTTCTGGTGGAGGGCATCATGGAAAATTTTGTAGAAAATGTGGCATTTGAGCTGGACCATAAAATCAAATAGGATTCATATCTGCTCTGGTCTACCTCCCTCCATGGAACTTGCATATGGTATCTGAAACCCTTTGCAAGAGCATAATAGATATGGACACATTTTTTTTTTTTTACCAAACCCACATAGTTTCAAATTCTACCTCTGTTACTAGATAATGATCATAGAAGTATCACCTAATCTCTCAATCCCATATTTCTTTTCCTGTAAACTGAAGATAAGTATATTTGCCTGACAGTATTACTATATGTATTAGAGTGGTTGAAGTGAAGTGAAGTCACTCAGTCGTGTCTGACTCTTTGCGACTCCATGTAGCCTACCGGGCTCATCTGTCCGTGGGATTTTCCAGGCAAGAGTACTGGAGTAGATTGCCATTTCCTTCTCCAGAAGATCTTCCTGACCTAGTGATCGAACCCGGGTCTCTCGCATTGTAGGCAAACGCTTTACCATCTGAGCCACAAGGGAAGCCCTATTAGCGTGGTTAATATGCATAAAAGTACTTAGAATAAGGCCTGATGTATAGTTAGCTCTCATTACAACACTAGATATCATTTGCGTTCAAAATTCTGTGACCTATTGCATGTCATTCTTGGTTCTTTTTCAAAGCTTTTACTCTAACTCAACACTCTCCCTTTGTTCTGATATAATCTGGCCATGTCTTCCCTCTTAGCCACATCTCCTCTCATTTTTCGCACAGTTTTAGGCTCCAGAAATATTTGCAGCCACAAGCACTATTCTATGTTGTTCGTTGTTTTCTGGGTCCTGCTGCTCCCTGGGCCTGAAATGACTTTCTGTCTTTGCAGTCTGCGGACACGACTGAAGCGACTTAGCAGCAGCAGCAGCAGCAGTGGCTCTCAGGGATGTACACCACATTCTGGTTTAATGCTTATTCAATAATAAAGCTGTTTTCTTTTTCTACTACCTTTGTGGAGAGGTTTTCTGGGTTGGGAGAAGAGTTTAAGTTCATTTTCCCAACAGTATCTCTATGTTCAATTTCCCCCTTTTCATATGGACATATAGGATTAGGGCCCATTCTAACCACAGTACCTTAATTTAAGTTTTCAATAACCCAATTTCCAAGTAAGGTCACATTGTGAGATAATGGGTAGTAGAGCCTCAACATAAGATGTGGGTGGGGGAATGGGAATAAAATTCAATCAATGACAAAGAGAATAATTAATTTGTCCCAAGTACAACTGTGTGTTAGTCATCAGTTGTGTCCGACTCTTTGCTGCCCCACTGACTGTAGCTCACCAGACTTCTCTGTCCATGGAATTCTCCAGGCAAGAATACTGGAGTGGATTGCCATTCTCTTCTCCAGAGAACTTCCCAACCCAGGAATTGAACCCTGGTCTCCTGCCTCGCAAGCAGGCAGGTCTCCTCCTTGCACGCAGATTCTTTACCATTTAAGCTACAGGGAAGTCTCAAGTGCAATTAGTAAGTGATAAAAATCAGAGTATATGAACCATGTACGTCTCATGTTTTTAAGCACCATGCATACTTATTCCAAGTGCTTCTCCACTCTGTAGAAATCCAAAAGCAAAATGACTACATTTCGCATAATGGCAGACTCACTCAAAATAAACTGCAACTCCAGGCTTAAGCATCCCTAATTGGTATTTTGCTTAAGAAGAAGTGTTATTCTTCTCTCATTCTTTTACTCTCAGACCCAGAAAGAGCTCTATCATCAATAGAAGCAGCTTCAAACACAAAAAGATTTTTAGATCTTTAACATGAATTTAAAATGACATCACATAAAAGTATTTTAAAAAATAGCAAATAAGGTTTTTTTTTCTCTTCATAAAAATAACTACCTGGTAAATCATATATGGGCCCATAATCATGTGATTATAAATGCAATTGTTACTAGATTCTAATAGGAAGAAGGAAACAAAGGCAATGAGCTCTTTTCTTCTCAGTCATAGCCTGTTTCAAGTCCCATGATCTCTTTTCTCTTCTTCAATTTTTAAAAATTCTGCATACTCTTTCATTATAGCATCTCTGCCCTACGAAACCATCTGAACATGAATTATTTCTTATTCTTAATAGGACCTCCAAATGAAAAAATGTGTTTATGGCTTTTATTGTTGCATTTCATCTATTCTCAGGCCAGATTTCACTGCTGGCTTCTTCTTTATTGGTGCAAGAGAAGTTTACTGCATAATTCATAGCCCATTAATGATCTGGCAACCGACAAAACTCTTAAGGCCCTGCAAAAATAGCCATGTCCACTAAAAGAGAGATGAACTGCTGTGAACAACTGTGCAGGGCATCAGGTAGATCTAGGAGGGACATGCGTAAGCCAAGAAACTGAATTTGCAATCCCATCTTTGTTCAGAGAGAATTTTCTATTTCCTTACTTAGAGCAATCCAAGAAGCATTAATATTCCTCATGTATTACATAAACACAGAAATATTTACTTGATTATTAACAAATCATTGTTTAGGCAAAAACATAAACTTTTTATTTCTGTCTTTGGAAATAAAGTAACGAGTATGCTCCAATTAATTCTGTGATTGGATAGAGTATTACATATGATATGGCATCAGTAAAGCCCATCTACTGTTTCATATATTTTTTTCCTATCCAGTGATCAAATAGCTTCATGAGGCAGACTTTATATGTTTCAATTTTTAGTCATTTCTTATGAGCCCTCCTAAGTATTTCATTTCTCATAGAAATGAATATAATGATTCTGCTGGCTTTCAATAATATTCTTCCTACCCGAGCAAGTTTATCCTGGTTTAGAAGATACTGCTTGCATGAACTATTGGACAATCAGTCTCAGATCACACTCTGTACCACCAGTTCTTACCCTGTTTCTGCAGTAATTTTCTCCAGCTGTGTTGCAATACAGGTAATACAGCAAGCATTTATAAAATATTTGAAATCTTTCTTTTTCAGTCAAAGTCATGTTCAGAGTTCTCTCCAAGTCAACTCTGGGGACCTTTGACACACTGTGTACTTTCTAAAATAACATAAAAGTTTTGGGGCTTTTAAAAAGTAAGTTGGAGAACTTCAATAGAAAAATAAAGAAAGAAAGCTGATAGTCTCAATTACATTCAGACACTTATATAAGCCATACATACGAGGCTTGAAAAGAAAAAAGTCATGAAATAATGTCTGAAACAATTTTTTTTCTAAGTGGGGGCAAGACTTTTACCTATAAGTAACCTTTCTCTTTCATATCTTTAGTTTTACTTTGTCAGTAGCTTCCTTCTCCATGTCTGTCATGAAAGCATTGAATGCATCTGTCTTCCCAGTTGGCACTGGTAGTAAAGAACCTACCTACCAATGCAGGAGACAGAAGAGATGCAGGTTTGATTCCCTAGGTCGGGAAGATTTCCCTTGGGTAGGGCATGGTAATCCACTTCAGTATTCTTGCCTGGAGAATCCCATAGACAAAGGAGCCTAGCAGGCTACAGTATATAGAGTCACAAGTAGTCAGACACGATCTGAAGAAACTTAGGTTGCACTCATGTCCCTATCTTACTTCTCAAGGTTTATGTCACACATGTCAGTTCAAGAAGCTTGTATCTATGCCCCCAAGGAGATGTGGTACATGTATACAATGGAATACCACAGTCATCAAAAAAAAAAAAAAGTAATGCCATTTGCCACAACATGGATGGACCTAGAGATTGGCAACATGAGTGAAGTATATCAGAAAAAGAAAGACAAATATCACATGATATCACTTACACACAGAAACAAATAAACAGACAAAAAAGATACAAATGAACACATTTTCAAAACAGAAACAGACTCACAGACTTAGAGAACAAACTTATGGTTACCAGGGAGTAAGAATGAGGGTGAGGAATGGTTAGGGAGTCTGTAAATGACATGTACACACTGCTATATTTAAAATGGATAACCAAGGACCTACTGTATAGCACAGGGAACTCTGCTCAGTATTATATAAAAATCTAAATGGGAAAGGTATTTTACAAAAAAGATACATGGATATGTATAACTGACTCACCCTGCTGTACACCTGAAAATAGCACACCATTATTAATCAACTATAATCTATATTTGGGCATCCCTGGTGACTCAGATGCTAAAGAATCTGCCTACAGTGCAGGAGACCGGGTTTGATCCCTGGGTCGGAAAGATACTCTTAAGAAGGGAAAGGCTACCCACTCCAGTATTCCTGCCTGGAGAATCCCATGGACAGAGGAGCCTGGCAGGCTGCAGTTCATGGGGTTACAAAAAACTCAGACATGACTGAGCGACAAAGCACAACTATAATCCAATAGAGAATAAAAAGTTAAAATTAATAATAACTGCTTGGAAACACCTAAGTTATCTTTTGACAGGTGAATGAATAAACAAATTGTGGTATATAAGATAATGGAATATTTTTTATTAATAAAAAGAAATGAACTATCAACTCATGACAGACATGTAAGAAACTTAAATGTGTATTTCTAAGTGGATGTTGTCAGTCTATAAAGGCTACTCTGTGATTTCAACTATATGATATTCAGGAAGTTGAAAAACTAAAGAGAAAAGAAAAAGATCAATGGTTGTCATGGCTTGGGGAGCAGAGGAAACAAGGAAAGAATGGATGAGGCACAGAGGATTTTTAGGCTAGTGAAACTATTCTAAATGATTCCATAATGGTGAACACATGACAGGGTACATTTGTCAAACCTGTAGAATAGTGAGAAACAAAGAGTAAATTGTAGTATAAGCTATGGCCTTTATTAATAATAATATGTTAATATTGGTTCATCAGTCATAACAAAAGTCTATGCTAATGCAAGATATTAATGATAGGAATTTTATATGTGTGGGAGGGGTATATGGAAACTCTGTATCATCTGCTCAATTTTTCTATCAACCTTGTTGTTGTTCAGTTGCTAAGTCATGTCCAACTCTTTGCAACCCCATGAAATGCATCATGCCAAGTTCCCCTGCCCTTAACAACCTCCTGGAGTTGGTTCCAACTTATGTTCATAGAGGTGGTGATGCCATTCAACTGTCTCATCCTTTGTTTCCCCCTTGTCCTCCTGCCCTCAGTTTTTCCCAGCATCAGAATCTTCTCCAATGAGTTGGTTCTTCACATCATGTGGCCAAAGGATTATACAGCTTCAGTATTAGTCCTTCCAATGAATATTAAGGGTTGAATTCCTTTAAGATTGACTGGTTTAATCTCATTGCTGTCCAAGAGATTCTCAAGAATCTTTGTTTGCTGGCACCACAGTTTGAAAGCATCAATTCTTTGGCGTTCAGCATTCTTTATGGTCCAACTCTCACATCCATAAATAACTACTTGGAAAACCATAGATTGACTATATGGAACTTTGTCAGCAAAGTGATATCTCTGCTTTTTAATACACTGTCTATGTTTGTCATAGCTTTTCTTCCCAGAAAGGCTTCCCTGGTGGCTCAGATGGTAAAGCATCTGCCTGCAATATGAGAGACCTGAGTTCGATCCCTGGGTTGGAAAGATCCCCTGGAGAAGGATGACAACTCACTCCAGTACTTTTGCCTGGAAAATTCCATGGATGGAGGAGCCTATATTCCATGAGGTCGCAAAGAGCCGGACATGACTAAGTGACTTCACTTTCACTTTTCTTCCAAGAAGCAAGTGTCTTTTAATTTCATGACTATAGTCACTATCTGCAGTGATATTGGAGCCCAAGAATATAAAATCTGTCACTGTTTCCACATTTTCCCAATCTATTTGTCATGAAGTGATCAGACTGGATGCCATGATCTTTATACTTTGAATGCTGAGTTTCAAGACAGCTTTTTCTCTCACCTCTTTTACCCTCATCAAGAGGCTCTTTAGTTCCTCTTTGCTCTCTCCCATCAGAGTGGTATCATCTGCATATGTGAGGTTGTTGATATTTCTCTTCACAATCTTGAATCCAGTTTGTGATTCATCCAGCCCAGTATTTTGTATGATGTACTCTGCATATAAGTTAAATAAGCAAGGTGACAGTACACAGCCTTGACACACTCCTTTCCTGATTTTGAACCAGTCCATTGTTCTATGTCTGGTTCTAACTGTTGTTTCTTGACTTGCATACAGGTTTCTCAGAAGACAGGTAAGGTGGTCTGCTATTCCCATCTCTTTAAGAATTTTTGGGAGTTTGTTGTGGTCCACGCAGTCAAAGCCTTTAGCACAGTCAATGAAGCAGAAGTAGCTGTTTTTCTGGAATTCCCTTGATTCTGTAACCCAAAACTATCTTAAAAAGTAAATTCTATTCATTAAAAACAGCAATGATAAAATACAAATCTGTATCCATAGCAGGTTAATTTCCTTATATCACCTAAATAGAGACCACTTATTGTTTTCCTTCAGCATTTATTGTAGGAATCTACCTGCCAACCTGCTGTTGCTGCTGTTTAGTCACTAAGTTGTGTCTGACTCTTTTGCGACCAAGAGGACTGTAGTCTGCCAGGCTCCTCTGTTTATCGGATTTCCCAGACAAGAATACCAGAGTGGGTTGCCGTTTCCTTCACCAAGGGACCTTCCCAACCCAGAGATCAAACCTGCATCTCCTGCTTGGCAGGTGGATTCTTTACCACTTAGCCACCTGGAAAGCCCAAACTACCACCTAGAATCTCTTCCTTTTGCTTGATAAACTTTTAAATTCCTCAGTACTTAAAAAGAGTATCATCTTCTCCACATCAATAGATTCCTTCTCTGTATTCCTACAGAAACGATTGTAAGATAGGAGGAACTCTGGTGGATACTATAGGACACTACTCTCATTTTATTTGAAAAGATTCTGAGCTGTTTCCTTGACTCATTCTTTTGACTCATAATTTTAAAAAGGTTCCAAATCCCTTGAGAATCCTTCAGCAAAAAAAAAAGCAATATTTGTAATTATACTGTTAACTCTTAAAAGTCAAAAAGTAGTACTTTTGCTGCTTTTATATGGAATACTCATTGGAAGGACTGATGCTGAAGCTGAAGCTCCGATACTTTGGTCATCTGATGCAAACAGCTGACTCATTAGAAAAGTCCCTGATGCTGGGAAAGATTGAGGCTAGAAGGAGAAGAGAGCATCAGAAAGTGAGATGGCTGGATGACATCACTGAGGCAATGGACACGAACTTGGGCAAATTTTGGGAGATGGTGAAGGACATGGAGGTCTGGTGTTGCAAAGGAGTCAGACACAACTTAGTGACAAAAAACCAAAAACCCTTATATTCATAGGGGCTAAATTTTAGAAACATCTTAATAATGAGCCATTTTCAATGCTTGCCAATTGCTCTGGAGCCAAACTTTGGGTTCTGACAATCTTTCCCTTTGATTGCAATTAATTATCTAAGATATATTATACAGATTGCTAATGGGCCCACTTTCTTGTTCCTCTAGATGACTGCATACCAAGGTGAAAGTAAGCAGATTAATGTCTCATTCTGAGCAATTTATTCCTGACCAGGGTAGGCTATTGGAAAGTTGCATAGTCCAGAAGAGGTTAAGTGTAAGTACTTCAAAATCAGTCTAGACCTGGTGCAAATCTTGGTTCCGGAGTTTACTTAAACAACCAGGCACTTCACTCTCTCATCATGTATTTTCCAAGTCATCTAGCTGAAATAATGATAGCAAACTCCAGGGTTGTTATGAAGATTAAATGATATCATAGAAATTGTTCAATTAGTTTACTGGCATAATCAGAATATTTGTTCAATAAATAGGAGATACTCTGTTTGCTACTCAGAAAATAAAGAAGCCAATACTGTACATTGAAACAAAAATAGCAAAGGTGAATACCTTTAGCTAGTGGAGAGCAAATCAAGTCACAATAAGACCTTAAAAGTAGATATAAAGGTGTGCACAGTGCAAATTTCAATTAAAACTGCAAGCTATGCAACATAAAATACTTCATGATTAGGTTTAAAAAATTCTTGAGTATAGTTTGATATAATGATTTCTTGATTCTTTTTTTTATAATCACACAGAATAACAATCACACTGTACAACCTAAAGCCTGTTTCAGTTCAGTTGAGTTCAGTTCAGTTGCTCAATAGTGTCTATTTGTGATCCCATGAATCACAGCACGCCAGGCTTCCCTGTCCATCACCAACCCCAGAGTTCAACCAAACTCATGTGCATCGAGTCAGTGATGCCATCCAGCCATCTCATCCTCTGTCATCCCCTTCTCCTCCCACCCTCAATCCCTACCAGCATCAGGGTCTTTTCCAATGAGTCAACTCTTCGCATGAGGTGGCCAAAGTATAGGAGTTTCAGCCTCAGCATCAGTCCCTCTAATGAACACCCAGGACTGGTCTCTTTTAGGATGGACTGGTAGGATCTCCTTGCTCAGTTATGTCTGACTCTTTGCAACCCAACAGACTGCATCATGCCTAGCTTCCCTGTCCTTCACCAACTCCTGGTTTGAAACAAAAATAGCAAAGGTGAATACCTTTAGCTAGTGGAGAGCAAATCAAGTCACAATAAGACCTTAAAAGTAGATATAAAGGTGTGCACAGTGCAAATTTCAATTAAAACTGCAAGCTATGCAACATAAAATACTTCATGATTAGGTTTAAAAAATTCTTGAGTATAGTTTGATATAATGATTTCTTGATTCTTTTTTTTATAATCACACAGAATAACAATCACACTGTACAACCTAAAGCCTGTTTCAGTTCAGTTGAGTTCAGTTCAGTTGCTCAATAGTGTCTATTTGTGATCCCATGAATCACAGCACGCCAGGCTTCCCTGTCCATCACCAACCCCAGAGTTCAACCAAACTCATGTGCATCGAGTCAGTGATGCCATCCAGCCATCTCATCCTCTGTCATCCCCTTCTCCTCCCACCCTCAATCCCTACCAGCATCAGGGTCTTTTCCAATGAGTCAACTCTTCGCATGAGGTGGCCAAAGTATAGGAGTTTCAGCCTCAGCATCAGTCCCTCTAATGAACACCCAGGACTGGTCTCTTTTAGGATGGACTGGTAGGATCTCCTTGCTCAGTTATGTCTGACTCTTTGCAACCCAACAGACTGCATCATGCCTAGCTTCCCTGTCCTTCACCAACTCCTGAAGCTTGCTCAAACTTATGTCCTTTGAGAGGGTGATGCCATCCAACCATCTCATCCTGTGTAGTCCCCTTCTCCTCCTGCCTTCAATCTTTGCTATCATCAGGGGCTTTTCTAGTAAGTTAGCTCCTCAATCAGGTGGCCAAAGTATTGAGCTTTAGCTTCAACATCAGCCTTTCCAATGAATATTCAGGGTTGCTTTCCTTTAAGATGGACTGGTTGGATCTCCTTGCAGTCCAAGGGACTCTCAAGAGTCTTCTCCAACACCACAGTTCAAAAGCATCAATTCTTCAGCACTCCCTTCTTCACAGTCCAACTCTCACATCCATAGCCTTGACTAGATGGACCTTAGTCAGCAAAGTAATATCTCTGCCTTTGAATATGCTGTCTAGGTTTGTCATAACTTTTCTTCCAAGGAGTAAGCGTCTTTTAATTTCATGGCTACAATCACCATCTGCAGTGATTTTGGAGCCCAAAAGAATAAAGTTTGACATTGTTTCCACTGTTTCCCCATCTATTTCCCATGAAGTGATGGGACTAGATGCCATGATCTTAGTTTTCTGAATGTTGAGCTTTAAGCCAGCTTTTTCACTCTCCTCTTTCATGTTCATCAAGAGTTTGTTTTAGTTCCTCTTTACTTTCTGCCATAAGGGTGGTGTCATCTGCATATCTGAATTTATTGATATTTCTCCTGGCAATCTTGATTCCAGTTTGTGCTTCTTCCAGCCCAGTGTTTCTCATGATGTACTCTGCATATAAGTTAAATAAGCAGGCTGACAATATACAACCTTGACGTACTCCTTTTCCTATTTGGAACCAATACAACATAAAACCTAAGACTGTTAGAGCCTGTTTTCTCACCATAATTTCAGTTTCTTCATTCAGGGGTCCAAGGTGACAACAGACAGCCCCATGATTAGGGCACATAGAATTATGTGTGTATACGTTCTAATAATTGTATGCTTACATATTTTTAAAGTAAAAGTGTTAACCTGCTGATATCATCAGTTTAAGAAGCCACATGGGTTTAGCCGACATCAAAATGTATTACAAGTATGCCCTTAGGTAAGAATTCTCTAATCAACTCCTTTTGGAAGATATAGGTAGAAAGGAATAGCAGGTTTCTTATAAGATTTTTTTTTTTAATACTCACCCAAGTATTTGGTAAACCTGAATAATCTATAATGAACAATGACTGCATAGTTTATGATAGGTATTCAGTTCAGTTCAGTTCAGTTCAGTTGCTCAGTTGTATCCGACTCTTTGTAACCCCATGAATCGCAGCACGCCAGGCCTCCCTGTCCATTACCATCTTCTGGAGTTCATTCAGACTCATGTCCTTCGAGTCCTTGATGCCATCCAGCCAGCCATCTCATCCTCAGTCATCCAATATTTAAGTGATAGATTGTGCTGAATATCATCAAGACCCTTAAAAAATATATGACAAAAACATTAAAATGCGTTGTTGTGCCTTTAAATCATATTCTGCATCCCACTGAGATGATTATAGGAACACTGAAATAGATTCAAAGCTGCAGGACTGCTTAAAAACCCTGGAGGTATTATGCTAAATCACTTCAGTCATGTTCGACTATTGTGACGCTATGGACTATTACAGTCCATGGAAACTGCCAGGCTCCATGGGATCAGGCAATAATACTGGAGTGGGTTGCCATTTCCTTCTCCAGGGGATCTTCCCAACCCAGGAATAGAACCCAAATCTCCTGCATTGCAAGCAGACTTATGCATTGCAGGCAGATGCTCTACTTACTGAGCTCCAGGGAAGGCCCACTAACTCTATTGTTATGCACATAGACTTTTCACCCTGCATCATGTTAACATGCAACCTATGTTATGAGAACCATTATTACAATTAAAAATGAAACACTAAAGTGATACTATCATGATTATATACCATTTTCTATAATTTCTCATCAGTGCAGTAGTATATGAAATGTAAATAATATAAATCAACAAAAGCAAAAGAATGTGACAATTATCAGGCAAATTAATCAAAGACTACAGTCTTCCAAGGGCTTCCCAGATGGCACTAGTGGTAAAGAACTCATTTACCAATGTAGGAGATACAAGAGAGGCTGGTTCAGTCCGTGGGTCCTAAAGATTCTCCTGGAGGAAGGCATGGCAACCCACTCCAGTCTTCTTGCCTGAAGAATCCCATGGACAGAGTCTGGTGGGTACAGTTCAAAGAGAGTTAAAGTTAACTTGAAGTTCCCAAGAGTCAAACATGACGTAGTGACTAAACCACCACCAAGTGCTAGCTGTTATTGTTGTTTTATTACACACACAATGACATCCAAAAGAAAAACATAATGGTATTGCGAAGTAATAAATACGAATAAATAAATAAAGAGCGGAGACATGGTAAAGCCAGCAATGTGACTGAATAGGTCCAACAAAAGTTCCTCTTACTATGCTAGGGCTTCAGATATGGCTCTACACTCTCAGTCAATCCAGAAAAGAAACATTCCTTACACAATTCCTACTACCCGCAAGATAAAAATTAAAAGTTGCTCTGATGTAGCCTTATTTTTTAACCGAAAATCAACGAGGGATTTTTGCCATGAATATACGTTCTGTGCCATAAACCCTTTCATCTACCTTCATTTTAACACTGGGCTCCTCACATATGCCCTCTCTGTTAAACAGTGATTGCAAGGTACTTTTCATCAAACCATAAGGTTATTTTTCCTGGTGGAGTCAAGTGTTTTCCATTTATACTGCTTTCACTTATTCTCCATCAGCCCTGCTGACCCACCACAGAGAACCAGCAGAGCTCCTCACTCAGCTTGGTGTAAAGTCCAGTCCCTGTGCCTGGCACAGGAAACTCGACTTGCAGTTCTTTTTCTCCATTCTGACAGCATCCTGTGTGTGGACCATTAAGAACTGCTGACCATCCTGCTGATATATTCACTTCCTGTTTGGTACCTTTACAGATGTTTTAAAAATATGTTTTTGTTTTTGTTTTGTTATCAGAAATGTATCTGCTCCCTGATCCAACTAGCTCTGTCATATTCATCCCTCAGAAATCAAGTTCCTTCCTCTGAAAGGTCTTCTGACTTCTTCCAGCTGGGGAAGACATGGCTTTTCTCCCTCCCACAGTCCCTCTATAGACAGGTTTTACCCTGCAGGTGTTACATAGTCATCACTTATGTGACACTCTGACAATACTATGTGCTGTGTGTGGGCTAATTTCTGTGTTTATTTATCACTGCTTTGAAACCCACGTGGCCAGCCTACTCAATATTTGTCAAAGTAATTCCTGAGTGAGTAAATGAGTCCATGAGAGCTTGGAAAGTGAATGGAAGATGGTGTGTGAACAAATGAATGCATTTCTCTTCCTGATTTGCCCCCAGTAAATTCTCTATTATTTGCTAGATAGTCTGTATTGACATTGTATATTTTGAGTTCATTGCTGGTGGCTCAGACAGTCGGCTCAGTTAGGTGGCTGCAGAATTTGTCTGCAATGAAGGACACCTGGGTTCAATCCCTGGGTTGGGAAGATCTCCTAGAAAAGGGAATGGTAACTTCAGCAATACGTGAACCGTGAACTTCCAGATGTTCAAGCTGTTTTTAGAAAAGGCAGAAGAACCAGAGATCAAATTGCCAACATCCTCTGGATCATGGAAAAAGCAAGAGAGTTCCAGAAAAACATCTCTTTCTGCTTTATTGACTATGCCAAAGCCTTTGACTGTGTGGATCACAATAAACTGTGGAAAATTCTGAAAGAGATGGGAATACCAGATCACCTGATCTGCCTCTTGAGAAACCTACATGCAGGTCAGGAAGCAACAGTTAGAACTGGACATGGAACAACAGACTGGTTCCAAATAGGAAAAGGAGTACAGGCTGTATATTGTCACCCTGCTTGTTTAACATATATGCAGAGTACATTATGAGAAATGGTGGGGTGGAAGAAGCACAAGCTGGAATCAAAATTGCCGGGAGAAATATCAATAACCTCAGATATGCAGATGACACCACCCTTATGGTAGAAAGAGAAGAGGAACTAAAAAGCCTCTTGATCAAAGTGAAAGAGGAGAGTGAGAAAGTTGGCTTAAAGCTCAACATTCAGAAAACGAAGATCATGGCATCTGGTCCCATCACTTCATGGGAAATAATAGATGGGGAAACAATAGAAACAGTGTCAGACTTTATTTTTTTGGGCTCCAAAATCACTGCAGATGGTGACTGCAGCCATGAAATTAAAAGACACTTACTCTTTGGAAGGAAAATTATGACCAATCTAGATAGCATATTCAAAAGCAGAGACATTACTTTGCCAACAAAGGTCCANAACAATAGAAACAGTGTCAGACTTTATTTTTTTGGGCTCCAAAATCACTGCAGATGGTGACTGCAGCCATGAAATTAAAAGACACTTACTCTTTGGAAGGAAAATTATGACCAATCTAGATAGCATATTCAAAAGCAGAGACATTACTTTGCCAACAAAGGTCCATCTAGTCAAGGCTATGGTTTTTCCAGTGGTCATGTATGGATGTGAGAGTTGGACTGTGAAGAAAGCTGAGCGCTGAAGAGTTGATGTTTTTGAACTGTGGTGTTGGAGAAGACTCTGATGGAGTCCCTTGGACTGCAAGGAGATCCAGCCAGTTTATTCTAAAGGAGATCAATCCTGGGTATTCTTTGGAAGGACTGATACTAAAGCTGAAACTCCAATATTTTGGCCACCTCGTGCAAAGAATTGACTCATTAGAAAAGACTCTGATGCTGGGAGGGATTAGGGGCAGGAGGAGAAGGGGATGACAGAGGAGGAGATGGCTGGATGGCATCACGGACTCAATGGACGTGAGTCTGGGTGAACTCCGGGAGTTGATGATGGAGAGGGAGGCCTGGCGTGCTGCAATTCTTGGAGTCGCAAAGAGTTGGACATGACTGAACAACTGAATTGAACTGAAATGAACTGAACTGACCTGATCTGAACGCACTTCAGTATTCTTACTTGGAAATTCCATGGAGAGAAGAGCCTGGTGGGCTACAATCCATGAGGTTGCAAAGAGTTGGACATGACTGAGTGACTAACACTTTCATTTTCATTTGGAGTTCAAGTAAATTTTCTTTAAATTTTGAGGACACTTGCGTACATCAGGTAAAAAATCTAGGACGAAAGTCTCCCCTCCCTACTGTAAATGAGCTAATGGTGAGGATATTTAATGGTGAGGTATTTAAGATAATGGGATTTTAAAGAGTCAGTTCTATAGTGCTTAATCTGAACAATGTAATTATTTTTGGATGTTGGAAAGTAAATTATGTAGAAAACATTTTATTAGTTATGAATAAATTGCAAATCATTTCTTTGTTGCTTAAAAATTTACTAAAAACCCCTAGATATTTTTGAAATATGGAATTTGATTTAACTGCCAGACATTAATGAGATTAAATAATTCACAAAGTGGCAGCTTTTAATTGGCACAATTTCATTTCAGTAATGCCAATGTTTTCTCTAAATTATTTAATAATGGATTTTAATTCCCACCAAACAGCTTCTACTTAAATGAATTTGGAACACTACCATTTTGATAGATGAAAATGTTAACTTTTTATACAAAACTATATACCTGGCCAATTGAATTATTATATGTATACATTAGGGCAAGGTCCATGATGATTTCCTACATGCATTTAGAAAAATAACTACTAGATATCCAAATAGTGTACATCTTACTCCTCAGTTTAGATCAAAGACAAGTGTTTAGTAATTTTAAGTTCATTTAGATACTAAAGGTAAGACTGGTGCTGAAAAAAATGTTGATTCTTTGATTGGAGGAATCAGAAGAGCAATCAAAATGATATAAAAGAAGCAAAGAGTTAACACTTTTTGGACTAGCAGTGAATACTTGGTAAAAACTTCGTTTAAAGCTATCAGATTTGGACAGATAGAAAAGTCTGGGTGAAAGCTATCTTTATGTAGTGTAATCACCTAAAACCCCTATGTAAATAGTTACTTAGTATATTTCCCTCATCTTTTGGACATATCTATTTCAAAAATTCTCTTTTCCCATAAACATTAATATTATAACAATTATCAGAAAATGAATCTCAATTTTGAATACAGATAATTTATTTTTGCCACTAATTCACTCTTTCCTCCAAATGCATTTCAATTTGTTAGTATCGAAGTCACTCTATATCATCTCTTGAAGTTATCAACTTCTCTCCAACCCAACTTGAACCTGCCAACCTGAGTCATCAACTTTCCTGCAAAGCACCCTTTAACAGTTTTTTATATTTATTCTTGAGCTTCTCTAACACTGTCTACTAAAAAAACAGGGAAACTTTAAAAATATTTAAATAAGTGAATGTCACTTATCTGCTTAATAACTTCACTGAATTTTCACTGCCGTTAGGGTAATATCCAAAATCTTTTTCATACCCTCCAAGACCTGAATATTCTGACACTTACCTACATCTCCCACCTAAATTAGATGCCACGTTCCCTCTCATATCTGTTGCCCCAGCAACGTTTCCTCAGTTCCTTAAGATCTTATGAGCTTTCCTATCAAAGAGTTTTACCTGCTTTTGCCTAGACTTTTCCTCCCACTCTGTCCTTTACTTGCTAACTCATTAACTTTCAGGTCTCACCTTAAATGTCACTTCTTCAGAGATTTCCAGTCTTCTTTATATATCTATATTTTGCATTTCTCTTTTACCAATGCATCTCACTTTAACAACTTCTTACATGTCTGTCTCCTGCATGAGATGTAAAAGTATGTGATGACAGAAGTCACGTCTATCTTGTTCCACATTTTATCTCTTTTCTATAATTAGGCCCTAACAAAATACAGAGTGGGCATACTCAGCTTTATCTCTGAGCAGGAGTGGATCAAACATCAGCTCACCAACTGCATTGAAATAGTTTGCACTGGAATATGATTGTGCTGAACCTAAATCCAAGGTCAAGTCAAGCAGAGAAGGCCAGAAGTTTAGGTTAGTGGGTACCTCACAGGAGTCAGTCTAAAACAGACAAAGGCATTAATGATCTACATGCCCCAAAACTTGAGTTAAAAAAAAAAAAACAGAATAAAAGAGAATAAAATAATTTTAAGATAAAACTAATTCAGGATAAAAGTGATAATCAAAATTTCATGTGTTGAAGTATGAAAAGAAAAACTTATGTGTCACCTGACACAGCTTTCCCTGCAAATAAGGAAATATTCTATCCCATTTCCCTCATTTTTTATGCTTCTAATGATGTTTGACCTTCTTAAAAATCTGTGTTGATAAAACCCCTGGGTACCGGGCCTCATGAAGTCAGAGGAGTCCCTGGATACTTGGAGAAAATGACAGAGGCTAATCAGACAGAAGTCCTCCTGGGCCGGTACTCCCTGCAAGGTCAATTGCAAACCTCATTTCTTCCTCATTTCCATATATTACTCTCCCATTTCTTGTCACTTTCATCTTATTTCCCCTCTCACTATGCATTGCTCCTGCCTACTTCTCCACCTCTCTTCTTTATCTCCATATTGTCCTTTTCCATCAGGTTGAATTTTCTTTAATCAAAGAAAGTTCTTTAATAGAGAAGGGACTTTTATTTCCATCTTACGGGGTTTCAAAACAAACAAGATACAGGAGAAAAAATAGTGAATTAAGGGCAGAAAAATATGTGGAAGAAATCTGATCCTGTGTACTCTCCTGTATTCCTTTGTAAATTAGATTCTAGGAAAGAAAGGTGATGGGTGAGTGGCAGACAGTACAGCCAGAAGGGGATCTGGAAGTGAAATATACCCAAACAGCTTCTTTGTATTCAAGTACTATAGGCTATCACCTATCATACTGAACACACTGAATGAAAGACAGAAAAAAGAATTGAGAGGCAATCTATAATTGCAGACATCATAAGATAACATATTTCTTATTATAAGTATGTAATTTGAAATCTGAATACACCACTTAAGAGAAGTCAGATTTTTCCTGTAAACAAATTACATTTGAATAGCATGAATAGCTAGTTATTGTTTTTAACATTCTATACTCCGCATCTGGCACTCATACTCCCAGAGAACTCAAGGACTGAGAATCTTTATTGATCAGCAGAGAAAATTGCTTCACCCATCACAGAGGTGGCATCTTTGGGGAAGAAGCTGGCAGCTTTTTAACAATGCATAATGTTTCATGGCATTTTAGAAGGGGTTTGAAAGCTAAGTTCTGACTGAGCTGTGGCATACTCTCCAAGCTTTGTTACATCACACTCAACTGTTAGTCTCTACCATATGGAAATTTTTTTTTCTCTGAACATAACTTCTTATAAATAAGGCAGCTTGTTACTCTACCCTTTTGTCAGGTGTCAGAGGCTTTGCTGTTTTATGTTTTGGAAGTATGTTCAGCTGATTCTCTTTTACAAGCTGCAAGAAAAATAGAAAAAGAATTTATTATGAAGAAGGGTCTCTGGACTTGGTTCTATATTTTTAACATGTAACCTTTTCCAAATTCCTTAAGCTCTATCTCAGGTTAGTTAAAATTAGATATTACTGTTTTTATCTACTGGTGATTATCTAGGTACTCATACTAAAATCAATGCATGTTACTTATGCATTGAGAAAAATCTTTTATTCAACAGATTTTCACTAATGGAGCCATAATCTTCCAAGAATTGGGAAAACAGCTATGAACATAATTATATGCTTGTCCTCCTGGAGTCTATATTAAAGTGAGGGCAGACAGATAATAAAACAAACACATAAGTTATCAGAATAAGAGAATAAGGAGTTTATATAAAGTGGTCTAGGTTGTATCTCTGCCAAAATGATGTTTTAGCAGAGACCTAAAGGCAATTAAGACTGTAGTCATGTTAGTAACTAGGGAAAAAGTGTTCAGTGGAAGGAATAGAAAGGAGAAATGGCAACCCACTCCAGTATTCTTGCCTGGAGAAGCCTGTAGACAGAGAACCCTGGTGGGCTGCCGTCTATGGGGTTGCACAGAGTTGGATACGACGGAAGTGACTTAGCATTCTTAGCCAAAGAGAGCAAAAGGGAGAATAACAGAAGATGAAGCTGGAGAAGTAGTTAGGGGCTGGTCAGTATAAAGCTCGTTGTCCAGGAAGGGTTTGGATAAGGCACAGGAAGGGCAGAGTCTCATTTTCTTTCTTTCTTTTTTTTTTTTTAATTTTTCACTGTGTTGGGTCTTACTTGTGCCACACGGGATCTTTGTTGTCTCATACAGGATCTTTGTATGGCAAATTGATGGGGAAACAATGGAAACAGGGAGAGACATTATTTTGGGGATGCTCCAAAATGAGAGTACCTTTCCAACCCAGAGATTGAATCCACTTCTCATGTCTCCTGTATGGCAGACAGGCTGTTTACCAACTATGCCACCTGGTTCAGTTCAGCTCAGCTCAGTAGCTCAGTTGTGTCTGACTCTTTGCGACTCCATGGACCGCAGCACACCAGGGATCCATGTCCATGACCAACTCCTGGAGTTTACTCAAACTCATGTCCATTGAGTCAGTGATGACATCCAACCATCTCATCCTCTGTCGTCACCTTCTCCTCATGCCTTCAATCTTTCCCAGCATCAGGGTCTTTTCAAATGAGTCAGCTCTTCACATTAGGTGGCCAAAGTATTGGAGTTTCAGCTTCAACATCAGTCAATCCAATGAACATTTAGGACTGATCTCCTTTAGGACTGACTGCTTGGATCTCCTTTCAATCCAAGGGACTCTCAAGAGTCTTCTCCAACACCACAGTTCAAAAGTATCAATTTTTCAGCACTCAGCTTTCTTTATAGTCCAGCTCTCACATCCATACATGACCACTGGAAAACCACAGCCTTGACTAGACAAATTTTGTTGGAAAAATGTCTCTGCTTTTTAATATGCTCTCTAGGTTGGTCATAACTTTCCTTCCGAGGGGGAAGCGTCTTTTAATTTCACGGCTGCGGTCACCAGCTGCAGTGATTTTGGAGTTCAGAAAATGAAGTCAGCCACTGTTTCCATTGTTTCCCCATCTATTTGACATGAAGTGATGGGACCAGATACCATGATCTTAGTTTTCTGAATGTTGAGCTTTAAGCCAACTTTTTCACTCTCCTTTTTCACTTTCATTAAGATGCTCTTTAATCTTCTTCACTTTCTGCCATAGGGTGGTGTCATCTGCATATCTGAGGTTATTGATATTTCTCTCCGCAATCTTGATTTCAGCTTGTGCTTCATCCAGCCCAGCATTTCTCATGATGTACTCTGGATATAAGTTAAATAAGCAGGGTGACAATATACAGCCGTGAAACAATTGTTTCTATATTTGGAACTAGTCTGTTGTTCCATGTCCAGTTCTAACTGTTGCTTCCTGACCTGCATACAGGTTTCTCAAGAGGCGGGTCAGGCGGTCTAGTATTCCCATCTCTTTCATAATTTTCCACAGTTTATTGTGATCCACACAGTCAAAGGCTTTTGCATAGTCAATAAAGTAGAAACAGATGTTTTTCTGGAACTCTCTCACTTTTTTAATTATCCAGCAGATGTTGGCAATTTGATCTCTGGTTCCTCTGCCTTTTCTAAAACCAGCTTGAACATCTGGGAGTTCACGGTTCATGTATTGCTGAAGCCTGGCTTGCAGAATTTTCAGTGTAACTTTACTAGCATGTGAGATGAGTGCAATTGTGTGGTAGTTTGAGCATTCTTTGGCATTGCCTTTCTTTGAGATTGGAATGAAAATTGAGCTTTTCCAGTCCTGTGGCCACTGCTGAGTTTTCCAAATTTGCTGGCATATTGAGTGTAGCACTTTCACAGCATCATTTTCCAGGATTTGAAATAGCTCAACTGGAATTCCATCACCTCCACTAGCTTTGTTCATAGTGATGCTTTCTAAGCCCCACTTGACTTCACATTCCAGAGTGTCTGGCTCTAGGTTAGCAATCACACCTTCATGATTATCTGGGTCATGAAGATCTTTTTTGTATAGTTCTTCTGTATATTCTTGCCACCTCTTCTTAATATCTTCTGCTTCTGTTAGGTCTCTACCATTTCTGTCCTTTATTAAGCCCATTTTTGCATGAAATGTTCCCTTGGTATCTCTAATTTTCTTGAAGAGATCTCTAGTCTTTCCCATTCTGTTGTTTCCTCTATAACCTTGCATTGATCGCGAGGAAGGCTTTCTTATCTCTTCTTGCTATTCTTTGCAACTGTGTATTCAGTTGCTTATATCTTTCCTTTTCTCCTTTGCTTTTCACTTCTCTTCTTTTCACAGCTATTTGCAAGGCCTCTTCGGAAAGCCATTTTGGTTTTTTGCATTTCTTTTTCTTGGGGATGGTCTTTCTCCCTGTCTCCTGTACAATGTCAGGATCCTCCATCCATAGTTCATCAGGCACTCTGTTTGTCAAATCTAGTCCCTTAAATCTATTTCTCACTTCCACTGTATAATCGTGAGTGATTTGATTTAGGTCATACCTGAATGGTCTAGTGGTTTTTCCCTACTTTCTTCAATTTAAGTCTGAATTTGGCAATAAGGAGTTTATGATCTGAGCCACAGTCAGCTTCCAGTCTTGCTTTTGCTGACTGTATAGAGCTTCTCCATCTTTGGCTGCAAAGAATGTAATCAGTCTGATTTCAGTGTTGTCCATCTGATGATTTCCATGTAGAGTCTTCTCTTGTGTTGTTGGAAGAGGGTGTTTGCTATGACGAGTGTGTTCTCTTGGCAAAACTCTGTTAGCCTTTGCCCTGCTTCATTCTGTATTCCAAGGCCAAATTTGCCTGTTACTCCAGGTGTTTCTTGACTTCCTAACTTTGCATTCCCGTCCCCTATAATGGGTAGGAGTACTTGGTAGGAGTCATTTTTATGTCTAAAGATTTTTGATGCACATCAAGCCTGCCTATGAAGTAATGTACACAGATTGTTTTTTCTAAAAAATCCTGAATGAATCCAACATAAAATGAATCAAAACACTGAACAAGCAGGACTAATGGAATCCAATCCCAAAGGAACATTTTTTTTTTTTTCCTGGTCTTTTACCTTTGTTTGGAAGATCTCTCTTTTCCTGTCCTTGGTAAAATTGCTTAGTGCTGAAAATTTAGACAATACAAAGCAACAATGTATAGATTTGATTCACTTATCATATACAGACTAATAACCTAAATTTCCTTCAAAATTATAGCTACTTTGCTCCCTCTAGGACCTACATAAATAGAAAAATAATAAGCCAAATAAGAAAGTATATTCTGCTTATTTTTTTTTCCTCCTTCTGTTCCTCCACTATATTGCTAACCACGTTTCTAAATCCTCTGAAATTGAGGCATAAGGAGGGAGAGGTGTTAATTTGAGAAGGGAACATTTGTACTCATTACTCTCATAGCTGGTTCTATATTCTCTGGTCCTGGCTTTTTCTTATGTGACACATTGCTTGGTGTTGCTACCGACCTCTCACCTGAACTATTCTTGGTTTAGACAATGACCTCTCACCTGCAGTATTCTTGATTTAGACCATGTATCTCTTCCTTCTTCCTCAGCCCATGAGAGTCCAGCAATTCATGTCCAACTTTTCTATGTGGAGTTTATTTGCTCCTCTAGGCAACCCACTTGGTCAGGACCTGAAATAATTTTACTCAAGTTTGATCTCACCATTGTCCACACCATGTTTAAGTGACACAGTCACTTGTCTTTAAACCATCCCCACCAGCCTCACCCGTTTAGGTATCTCATGTGGATGCAGACACTAATCCTGGTACTCTCTGGTCCTGCTCCTCCAATGCACAGGGCACGTGTCATGTTCTACCTCTGTATGCTTGGATTAAAGGAGGGGCCAGTGGTGGAGGCTTTCCAAAGTAGTTCTTTCTCAATCTCCAATAATCTGACACTTTATAATACCAGTTTTGGTAAAGGATCATGTAATTGATTTTCAAATATTTCCATAAAATTTTTGCATTTTGTTCTGGCTTTTCATTTTGGAATATCATCTTTATTTGATTTGGTAAACTCAAGTAAGTGTTCTACTTTAATAACCTTTTAAAATATTGTTATTTTAAAATGATTTTCTCATTTTATATCCAATAAAATATACAATTCTAATAAAATGAAGTAAAAAAATGTATGATTCTATGAATCACAGTTCTTACATATAAATTTTGGTTACAGTGCCCATTTACTCTAAACTTGTTCAGCAAGAATGACTACACATATGAGTAATAGCTTCAATTTTCTTTTTGTGAATATATTAATAGCTACTCCATGGAGTTAGGCTTTCTCTGGAATATGTTTGTGTGCTGCTTTCTGCCAAGTCACAATAAAGAGTCCATGAATAAGTGTGCATTATCCATTTCATCCTGCTAACTTTGAATGAAATTTTCCTGCATGTGACTATTGTTCCTCACCTACTGCATATTCTGATACCCAGAATTAGCCCAGACAACCATTCCCTTGACTTTGTTTCTTCTAACCCTCTTATCTCTCCACCTTAGCTCCTAGCAATAACTCAGTTCAAAAGATTTTTTGAAGGAGTGCCCCTGGCTCCCAGTGTTATGGATATGTCCTTGGACTCCAACGACCCACCCAGCACCCCTGGAGCACTCTTGAAACTCTCCTCAGTGTCTAGGCCCATCAGTGAAGAGTGATTCAACCTAAAAGGCTAACTCTTATCATCTAATGGTGGTGTTATGCATACCTGTTTCAATGGCAGTATTAATTGCTACCACAAGACAAGGATCTGTTACAAATTAGCCATTTATTTGATAGTGTCCATTTGATTAAGAGATATTTATTTTTATCTTGAAAGCAGAGTGCAATTTTTAAAGTAAATCTGTCTCTTTGCTCTCTGGCTAAAATAGGGAATAATTTCTTTCTTCCCATTCCATCAATCAAAGCATCACAAACAAAGCTCTGATGGATGGCCAGCCATGACGGATTAGAATTATGTCATTATTAGAAAATGTCCAATCATCACTTTTTCAAGTGTCTATCAATTATGGAGCCTTTGAATTTAGATATATGTTTCCAGGAAAACATCTTCCTTTCTATACCCCTCATGTAGTACCTTGTGCAGTTAACTCTTTCTTTGCTTTGCCCGTAATTGTTCTGATCGTAATACTATTGTATCAACCTAAATTTCGCTTCTTCTAAAGACACTCATTTGGACAGTCTTCTTAGTCATACTGCTGGATTCCTCCAGCATTTCCTAACACAGAGCAACCAAGTGCAATTAAAAAGAGAAAACTTCAGCATGATTCAAACAATTGTCATTCACAAAGTTGACATTTTGACTCTCATTTTACTGCTTGAGGAATAAGTCATGCATTCACTATACACTGTCCTATAATATTTTAATCTGATTTCCTTCAGAATGGACTGGTTGGATTTCCTTGTAATTCAAGGGAGTCTCAAGAGTCTTCAACAACATCACAGTTCAAAAGCATCAATTCTTTGGTGCTCAGCTTTCTTCAGAGTCCAACTCTCACACCAATACATGACCAATGGAAAAACCATAGCCTTGAGTAGACGGACCTTTGTTGGCAAAGTAATGTCTCTGCTTTTCAATATGCTATCTAGGTTGGTGATAACTTTTCTTCCAAGGAGCAAGTGTCTTTTAATTTCATCGCTGCAATCACAATCTGCAGTGATTTTGGAACCCCCAAATATAAAGTCTGACACTGTTTCCACTGTTTCTCCATCTATTTCCCATGAAGTGATGGGACCAGATGCCATAATTTTCGTTTGCTGAATGTTGAGCTTTAAGCCAACTTTTTCACTCTCCTTTTTCACTTTCATCAAGAGACTTTTTAGTTCCTCTTCACTTTCTGCCATAAGGGTGGTGTCATCATATCTGAGGTTATTGATATTTCTACTGGCAATCTTGATTCCAGCTTGTGCTTCTTTCAGCCCAGCGTTTCACATGATGTACTCTGCATATACATTAAATAAGCAGGGTGACAATATGTAGCCTTGACATACTCCTTTTCCTATTTGGAACCAGTCTGTTGTTCCATGTCCAGCTCTAACTATTGCTTCCTGACCTGCATATAGGTTTCTCAAGAGGCAGACCAGGTGATTTGGTATTCCCATCTCTTTCAGACTTTTCCACAGTTTATTGTGATCCACACAGTCAAAGGCTTTGGCATAGTCAATAAAGCAGAAATAGATATTTTTCTGGAACTCTCTTGCTTTTTCCATGATCCAGTGGATGTTGGCAATTTGATCTCTGGTTCCTCTGCCTTTTCTAAAACCAGCTTGAACATTTGGAAGTTCCGGTTCACAATATTGCTGAAGCCTGGCTTGAAGAATTTTGAGCATTACTTTACTAGCGTGTGAGATGAGTGCAATTGTGCCGTAGTTGGAGCATTCTTTGGCATTGCCTTTCTTTGGGATTGGAACGAAAACTGGGCTTTTCCAGTCCTGTGGCCACTGCTGAGTTTTCCAAATTTGCTGGCATATTGAGTGGAGCACTTTCACAGCATCATCTTCAGGATTTGAAATAGCTCCACTGGAATGCCATCACCTCCACTAGCTTTGTTCGTAGTGATGCTTTCTAAGGCCCACTTGACTTCACATTCCAGGATTTCTTGGATCTAGGTGAGTGATCACACCATCATGATTATCTTGGTCATGAAGATCTTTTTTTATAGTCCTTCTGTGTATTCTTGCCATCTCTTCTTAATACCTTCTGCTTCTGTTAGGTCCAGACCATTTCTGTCCTTTATCGAGCCCATCTTTGCATGACATGTTCCCTTGGTATCTCTAATTTTCTTGAAGAGATCTCTAGTCTTTCCCATTCTGTTGTTTTCCTCTATTTCTTTGCACTGATCACTGAGGAAGGTTTTCTTATCTCTTCTTGATATTCTTTGGAACTCTGCATTCAGATGCTTATATCTTTCCATTTCTCCTTTGCTTTTTGCTTATCTTCTTTTCTCTTCTTTTCACAGCTATTTGTAAGGCCTCCTCAGACAGCCATTTTGCTTTTTTGCATTTCTTTTCCATGGGGATGGTCTAGTGAAAAGTAAATGAATTGTAGAATCAAAGAGGATTGGGGATTTCCCTGGCAGTCCAATGGTTAGGACTTCACTCTGCTGCTTCAGGGGGCACAGTTTCAAATCCTAAAACTTGGAACTAAGATCCCACAGGCTGTGTGTCTGCCCCTCCTCAAGGGAAAAGAAAAAAACACACACAGAGAATCAGAGAATTGTTAACTTGGATGCTTTTGATGCCTTCTCTTTTGCAAGTTCTCACTCCAAGTATATTTTTTCTATTTTACTTTTCATATTTTTAATATCGAAAATTAATATACCGAATATATATATAAATGCCTAGTATGGCAGAGAAATTAGATTTTGGCCACTGCAGTTAATGTTAAGGGAAAAAATGTTTTGTTTTGTTTTGTTTTTTCTTGCAGAACTCAGTATTAATATACCGAATATTTTTAAATGTTTTCAAACTAGGAAGTATGCACATTGTATTCCTTTGGTAAAGAGGAATGGAATGCAAATTATTGGTCTTTCTTCAGTGCCTAGAGGAAGTTACAACAGAAACAAAGAAAGTTATATCCAAAGTTCCATTAAGTGGAAATTTACATTGGAAAGAGCACACTTTTGATCTATTTTGATAGAATTTTATTTTAAAATATTAGAAGTTTTATTTTAGAATAAGGAAGTACAAAAATTATAAAATAGAGTATGCATAGGATATATTGCTTTTTATCACAATTGCAGAGGACAGGTCAATCATCTCAGTGTTGTATTCTCTCTGTTCAAAAGTGGAAAATAAGCCTCATTTGGAAAAATAATATCTTACATTTTTATTACTATTTTCAAATTTTTATTTTAAAATTAAGTTTGATTCTATATTCATGTGGAATTCTCAATCAATTTTGAAAGCAAATATCCAGTTTCATAATTGCTGAGTAATAAACAAAAGGAAAAGAACTTATTTAATATTTTCAGTTAGTGAAATTCATTGGAAGGAACATTCTATTAAAGATGGACAGGAAGGAATAGACAGGACTATATTTTATCTACAGATATTTTATGAAACTATTTTCCTTGTGAAAAAAAGGCAAAAACATTTATAAATGCTGTAAAACGTGTAAAATGCACCCAAATATAAAACATCTTTGTGCCAGAGCTCATTTTAGTCTTTCTGGATTTTTCTAAATTTGATGATATTCATCAGAACAGTTTAGGCATTTATATTTATTAGCAAAAGTAAAGAAAATTGGGAGACAGGTGAAATTCAAAAGAAGATACATTCAGGCCACGTGGGTCTTCTCTCACCATAACACTATTGCATTAGCTGTTGTGCAGACTGACTCCAAGGCCGCTGCTCTTAATCTTTGCTTCCTAGTTTATACATTCTCGTGTAACCTTTTCTCCCTGAGCGTGGGTGGGACTTGTCATTCCTTCCTAGCCAATAGAACCTGCAAAGGTGATGCGATGCTGATTTCTACAATTGCTTTACTATCTTAAAGGCTCTGTCTTGCTCACAAACTCTTTCAAAAGACTGTCTGTAGGCTTGATATAGTAAGGATTCATGTTGGAAAAGCCAAATGGCAAGGAATGGTCTCTGAATTGTGAGCAACTTCTAGGAGCTGAGCACAGCCTCCAACAGACAGCTAGCAAAAAGCCAGGTCAAGTGGTATATAGCTATATATATTTTATAGCTATATAAAGTTAATTCTCTCAATAGTCTTTGTGAGCTTCCTAGTAGATTCTTCCTCACTCATTTCAGATAGGAATGCAGCCTGATCACATATTGATTGTAGTTTTCTAAAGGTCTCAGCTACTCTGTCACTAGACTCCCAACTCCCCATCTAAAGAAGCTGTGAAATAATAAGTGGGGGCTGTTTCAAGTTGCTAAGTTTGTGATGATTTATTAATCAGTAATTGAAAACTAATGTAGTTGGTAAAGGATTCATGATTAACCTGACCTAGCTAGTGATAGCTATCAGAATAGGATGTCAACTGATCTTTTGATAAATCACAGCCTGGTATTGATCCTCATCCCCTCTGAGATAGTGATCATAAGTGTAATACTTTCCACATTTGCACTGAATCCGCTGGTTATATCCTAAAATTTTTTTAAATCTAAATCAAAAGATTAATTGTCCTTAATAGTTATCTCCATGTTGCTTCTCACTCTGTCAGAAAAATCAAACAATGCCAGATCCAAAGATATGTAAAAAAGTAACAAATGCTTATATCTTATATCTAGTTCTTTTATTACAACTGTCTGCTTCATCACCAAGAAGGCCTAGAATATCAGACTCTTTTGTAGCTGAAACAATGAGTTTGTGCACACGTGCTGTAAACAGAGTGTACTTCTAAGAGCCACTCAAAAGTTCTATTTTCTAATAGCAAAAGGCACCAAAAATTTTATTTTCATTTTCCCATTCTATCTATTATTTATTCAGCATTGAAGTCTCTTCTAAATCTCTGATTTAAATGTTCTAAAGTGCAGAATGCAATAATCAATTATCTAACACCAAAAGATATTCTCCTTGCCCAGTGGGCTCTAAAGTAATGAAAGGAAATCTGTTAGGTCTTCTCTCTTTATGTGAGGATGCTATGAGATTAAATTCTTAGCTCTAGCATTAAATGTATTAGCAAACTGCCAAAACCAGGTGAGTGAATTCTTTTCTTTTCCCAAGAGGGAGACACTGAAAGGACTTTGGATCACTCAACTGGAATATTTCTATTTAAGTATATGTGATATAGTGAGCACAAAATATCCTTTTTTCTAAAAGTAAGATCTTCTATCTACCAAGACATGTGGTGCTTTCCTGAGTCACTTCTCCCTATTCTAAAGAGAACATAAACTATTTTTATATCAGAATAAGTGCTAGAAATTGTTCTACTGTTCTTTCCCCCCACTAGCTTTGTGTAGTTTTATCTTTATAAAAACTACACTATAGTCCATGTAATTCTCCAGGCCAAAATACTGGAGTGGGTAGCCTTTCCCTTCTCCAGGGAATATTCCCAACCCAGGGGTTTAACCCAGGTCTTCTACATTGCAGACAGATTCTTTACCAGCTGAACCACAAGGGAAGCCCAGGAATACTGGAGTGGGTAGCCTATCCCTTCTCCAGAGGGTCTTCCCAACTCAGGAAACTTACTAGGGTCTCCTTCATTATAGGCAGATTCTTTACCAACTCAGCTATCAGGGAAGCCCAGTTTTATCTCATGAATGTCCAAATAAGTACACAGTCAGAGGCTAGAGGATCACATATCCTCTCTGCAAATCTCTAGCCCTCTTTCTACCTTCTCTCCTGTTGGATACCCTATGTGTTCAAGTCAGCCTGCCGTTTTGTCACTCTGATTTCTATGTTCTCAATTCAGGGAGACTGTAAGCTCTGTTAAGGATCTTGCACCTTCCCTGCCTCTCTGTGTAGCAGTCAGGAAACTACTTTGGGCTATTAAGGTAAATCAATCATAGATTAACCTCATTTTTTATCACTTTCTTGTAGATCATTGCCTGTGGTCTAATGTTGAAAAACAGTTGTTTCATATATTTAGGTCAGTTTTTTGGTTGTATCAAATAAGTGCAATTCTAATGGTAACTAATTTTTTTTGGCCAAAAGTAGAAGTCCTCATACCTTTTTTACTCTGTCCTTCACAAAATGCAGGATATCATGTGTCACTTGGTGTTCTTATAGACAGCACCCATCCCACACAAGTGAACCCCAAAGAAGTAATGAGCTGGAATGAGAAATTTTAACTCTAGGGAAAACAATTTGGAAGCTCCATAGAGACTAGCACACATCCTGGGTTTACATTCTGGCTTGCTACCTATTAGCTATGTGACCTTTTGCAAATTATTAAATGTTCTTGGCCACACTTTTCTCATATGTCAAACATTGATAGTGATAATACTTCTCATAGGAGTGTTGGGAAGATTAAATTATTTGATACCTTCAAAGTTCTTAAAGACTGACTAGGGTATACTATTCCCTGTTGGCTCAGTGGTAAAGAATCCACCTGCCAATGTAGGAAACACAGGTTCAATCCCTGGGTAGGAAAGATCTCCAGGAGAAGGAAATACCAACCTACTTACCCTGGCATTCTTGCATGGAAAACCCCATGGACAGAGGAGCCTGGAGGGTTACAGTCCATGGGGTCACAAAAAATTTGGACATGACTTAGCAAGTAAAACAACAACAACAACAAGAAGACTATAATAATTACTACTATTACTATTATAGCGTGAGGAGATGAGAAAAAAAGGTGTTGAGAAAAATGGTTGATATGACTATTTGATTGGAGAGTAAAAGGAGTATTGTTAATACTCCTCAATACATGTGAGCTATTATATCACCAGTTTGGGCTCTGTGGTCCTACACTAAGGCTAAAGTTCAAGAAATTGTCCAGAAGTATGCACAATTACAACTAGAAAAGAAAAACATTTCTTGATAGAAAATACAGTTAAACACAAAGTCAGAAAATTTTGTGAAATGCTCTTTTCTTTAAAACAAGGAAGATCCAGGATCATACATACACGGGTAAAGTTCTACTCTGACCTGAGAGCAGAGGGTGCCCATTCACCCCTGTGTTTGTTTCTTCATGGAGTAAAGGGTGATTGGCATCTGCTGCAACTTCTGTTTGAGGTCATATCTGATACAAAAGTGAAGTATGTGGTTCCTACTGTAGACAAGATAATGAAGAAGTAAGGAAGATCTAAAACACATAATTTTGAGGCAACACAAATAGACCTCTAATTAGAGTGTAATGAAAGAATAAAAAATAATTGTCTTAAGAGTACTTGTAGCCTGAATTTGAGATTAAAAGATACAGTGTTGATGGTTTATTTTAAAACATTAACTCATATTATTTTCCTACAGAAATCTCAACCAATTAATTTTTTAAATAGAGAAGACGTTTTGATTCAATGTAGTGAATGACTAGTCATTATATGCCAAGAAATGTATTTAACAATCAACTAAAATTATTAAGTACAATAAAGGTATTTAATAATCAGCTAAATTCCCCAAATATTTACAGATTAAAAGCAAAGACAATGTTTCACCCCACTATGTACTTCCTTTGTAGATATCACTAAACTCTATGATTTCAATAAATGAATGAGTAACTCCCTGTGATGATACTCTTCAGAAAATCCATCTTATTTCATTTAATCTAATGAGGGACTGAAGACAGGTTTGTATGTGTAATAGAGAATAAGAAATAAAATGATAGCTACTGTTTTAAAATATTATTATATGCCAGCAGTTCTTCTAAGTACTTAAGATCATTGCCTGCATTTAAGTCTTATCTGAAGTAGCTGCTACTACTTTCCCTTTTAAGTAATAATAAAACTGAGTTTCAAGGATGATAAATAAATATAGGTTACGTGGTTCACAAGTGGTGGAGCTGGCATTTCAAACCAGAGCCATGTTCTCAAAATCCTTAGCTCTTAACGTAATATATGTTACCTCCAAACCTTAATGGCAAATTTTGCCCAAATTGCTGCGCTAAGCATTGAGAAGCATGGCCCTCGTACGGATTCCTTCCCGTTCCCAAGGTATTAAGATACAGGTATAATGGAGTGGTTCAAAACAACAGTTCTTTATGAGTTTCATTTAAATATCCCATAAAAATGAGTTTCTCCCACTTTATTTTCCTCTATCCTTTTTCTCCACTAAGAAGATTTAGCATTCTTTGAGAGGAAGAAAAAAAAATCAAATTACTTCAACAGACAAGATTGATGGGACCTTGGAAAAAAATAATGATTGAAATTCTCAGCTGCTCTCCAAGGTGATTAAATCCTAATTGAGGAAAGGGCCTTGTGTGAAACCCGCAGGCTATACCAAGAAGGTTCTGTGGGCTCTGAAGGAGATGCAGTTGGATCTATTGCATTCAGCGATTGCTTTAGGCAGTTACATATCGAGTGGTTACAATTCAATAATAGGAAGGGCTGACATTATAATGATTTCTACTCTCCCTAATTACTCTGTGATGTTTGTTGACGTGCATAAGTGATGATTCTGAAGCACATTTAAGAGGGCACAGAGGGTCTCTCATTTAGGTGAACGAGCTCAATTTTAGGTGAGGTGACATTCTATTTTCCTCTTAATATGTATTGTACACCCACCCTTTGAGCTTAATACCCTCAGGTGGTTATCATTACTTAGCAATAGAAGATGACTATTCAGGGAAGGAATGACAAAGTTCTATTAATATTTAAGCAATAGCATATCATTTGGATCCTCTCCAGAGACAAAATCTTGGGGGAAAAAATATTCACAGGTTTTCAGAAAAAAATGTCTTCCCATTTTGCAGACTAGGAAAATGAGGTTTGAAGATATTAAATGCCTTGTCAAATACAACATAGGATATAAAGAACTAAGCTGTGTGTGCTTTGTTTTGTTAGTGCATATGTGCTTTATTGATTTTTAAGAGCGTATTCTTCTCTCTTTGGTAAAATTCATTAGCAACTTTTCTATGTAATGAGTAACTAAAAGATGCTATATTAATAACTCATTTAACAGATCTTTTTGGATGCCCACCACATACCAGTGGTACAGAAACCAAATGCTATTTCTGGGAGCTTATCATTGAGTGGTAAATAAAAACACTGAACAGGTAACTAAGATTTAGGAAATCGATTTAACTCTTATGTATAATACGGAGAGAAATTGAGAGAGAAGCATATCTTTGTCTTTTATCAGATGCTTTTTGAGTTTGGAGATGCAGAAAGAAAAAGGAGAAAATCCTTGGTAGACAATCAGAAAATATTGCAAACCAAAGGTTTAATTAAATGATCAACTTATGTACTAAAGAGTCTGATTCCATTTTTGATGCTTGGCTTCTGACAGCTTTCAGAACTCATACTTCCTTTATCCCTTCTTGCTCTGTATAAGTCTGGTGTTTCTTCCTATGGTACCCATAAAAGATCAAATCTTGCAAATCTTCATCTACATGTGAGAATGTACCACCAGCCCCATCTCTTAACCACAATGCAAACCAAAGCCTTTACCTCTTGTGCAGCTCAAGGCACTCCAGACGAATGTGTGCACTTGCCCTTCCCTATTTTGTGTAAAAAAAAAGAGCCTTTTCATTTCCTTCTGGTGCATGTGTGACATGATCTGCCTTGGTATCTGAGGAAAGTTGTGGGAAGAATATTTGATCCCACTCTCCACAGTGCTTCAAGAGCAGAATGGTCGAGGAATGATCACCATTGCCCCTAGGGCTATCTTCTCTCCTTTGACTTGCAAACTAGATCCTGCTAAGCATGCCCTTGGCATAGCTGCCTGCTGGCTAGCCTGCACTTGGTGCCGCTGCTTCCTGCTGGTAAAACTTGGCTTTGAGCTGTACTGTGGTGCTTTTACAAAGTCCTACCAAGTCTCATTTTAGGTTTATGAACCCAAGTTGCAAGTTTAAAAAACTGGTGACAGGAATATGAGATTAAGAGTTTCTCTAAAAATGGAGCTGGGTTGTGTTCTCAGCCTATGCTTTGTGTCTTAGATACCTTGTGCTTTTATTCCAGCATAAGCCATGATTATCATACATTCAGGAGAATGACCCTCGTTCTCTAACGACTGGTTGTTTATATCAGGTATTGCTCTCCATTCTGTGAAACTCTTGAAACCCATACTCTGTGCAATATACGAGCCCATCAGGTATTCATTCGTGTGAAAAAAAGAAGTTCATAGTCCCCAAACCAGATATCCTAACTCTGATCCTAGGAAGCCCCATATACATCTATCACTGCTGCCCGTGCCTCTGTCACCAAAAAACGCCCTGATCTTTAAGTTATAGGAGAAAAGACCTATGACACTCCATGACATGAATCTTTTATCCCTATCACTGTTAGAGAACTGGAAGACATCATACGCTAACAGATATCTGCAAAATAAACCAACAAAGGCCCTGGGTTCAGCTGAACACCATGGCTTATCAACGTGTCAAGAGGTAAATTCCAACCCAGTTTAAGCCTAGGGCACCACAATCTCAATAAGACAACAATCACCATGAGGAAAGACCCTAATCCTGGGAGTATTTATTTGGGACACTCTAGAGAAAAAAACGCACCTACTCATATGAGTAGGGTAGAGGGGACCTCCTGAAATATAGCTAGTAACCATATGCATGAGCACACACATGTGCGTGCGCGCGCACACACACACACACACACACAGAGTTGCAAAGACCTTGATACCAGAAAAGGAAACTAAAATTGAAAGAGATCTTCTATTTGATCCAATCGGAAATCTAAAGTTTACTCTCTAAAATGGAGGAAAATTCCTCTGAAACCACATGCCCAGTTCATCGGGATCTCAAGTCCATGTTACAGGGAACCTTATTCTATTAAGACATTGGGAATGCAACCTCAGAGATGCTGGGCCTTATATTTCTCACTCTAGAGAAAAGTGTTATTGAGTCCGTTTGTCATACTTTAATCAACTGCTTGCTTACATGGAAATTTTTTGATTCGATTCAAAGTTTGCATATGAGTTCCTATTTCTTCATTTTGTCCATTCAAATAGAACTTAGCTAGGCAATTTTTTTTCCACATTTCATGTATGATTTGAGAGGCAATTTTAACTCAGGCTTTTTTCCTAAAAAAAATAAAATGTAAAAAATTGCATTTGCTTGGGATATGACTTATGCTGCAAGTAAGACAAAGTATTTATTCATTCTCTAATGTATATTTATTGCCTGCCTGTAGGTACTAAGCATATATATAACTATGAAAGACAAGGACTGTGTGCTCAGGTGTTTATAATTAGCTGTATTTAAAGTAGTTATCAGTTCAGATCAGTTGTGTCCAACTCTTTGCAACTCCATGGACAGCAGCATGCCAGGCTTCCCTGTCCATCACCATTTTCTGGAACTTGCTCAAACTCATGTCCATCGAGTTGGTAGTGCTATCCAACCATCTCATCCCCTGTCATCTCCCTCTTCTTCTGCCTTAAATCTTTTCTAGCATCAAAGTTTTTTCTAGTGAATCAGTTCTTTGCATCAGGTGGCCAAAGTATTGGAACTTCAGCTTCAATATCAGTCCTTCCAATGAATATTCAGGACTGATTTTCTTTAGGGTTGACTGATTTGATCTTGCTATCCAAGGGACTCTCAAGAGTCTTCTCAACACCAAAGTTCAAAAGCATCAGTTCTTCGCTGCTCAACTTTCTTTCAGCACTCAACTCTCACACCCATACATGAATACTGGAAAAACCATAGCTTTGACTATATGCTGTCTAGTTTGGTCATAGCTTTTCTTCCAAGGAGCAAACGTCTTTTAATTTCATGGCCACAATCACCATCTACAGTAATTTTGGATCCCAAAAAATAAAGTCTGACATGGTTTCCACTGTTTCCCCATCTATTTGGCATGAACTAATGGGACGGGATGCCATGATCTTAATTTTCTGAACGTTGAAATTTAAGCTGGCTTTTCACTCTCCTCTTTCACTTTTATCAAGAGATTCTTTAGTTCCTCTTCACTTATAGCTATAAGGGTGATGTCATCTGCGTATCTGAGGTATTCATATTTCTCCCTGCAATCTTGATTCCAGCTTGTGCTTCATCCATCCATATAGTAAAGTAGCTATATCCAATGTGTTATTCCTCCCTTAGATGTGATTAGGGCAACAAGATTGGTTCTACTAAGTTCACCCAACTGGTCCTATTTCTGCAGAGTATGCAACCCTCATAAGTTGCATCTGTGACAATCCTGTCTCTGAGTTTTGGAGTTACAATCCATGCATTCATACACATGCTTTGGTACCAATATTAATTGCTTTAAATGGAGTGGGAGTATAAAAGAAGAAATTACCTGTGCCTAGTCTGTCAGAAGGGATGTCATGGAGAGTTGCATATGAGGTAGATGAGTTTATCAGAAAGCAATATTACTGGAATATTTTGCTGAAATGAGAGAGGAGGAGAAATTTGACTGTGGTTAGATTTTCAGTGAGTATATAGTTTATTCTTTAGCATGAAAGAATGGGAACCACTGAATAATTTTGAGACAGTAGGTAACGTAGTTTGATTTGCATATGCGAAAGAACATTTTGGTGGCATACACGGAGAATTAATCAAAAAGCAACAAAGATACTGTGATAATCAAACATTCTTGGAATATTTTATATGTAGCACTCTCTATACTTATTTGTGTATATCACAGTATTAGAAGAGAAAATAGAGGCTCTAGTGATGTTGATACAAAAATAGTAGCATTAAATTAAAACAAGATAAATTATTTATTCAAATTTGGATGTAATTGGATTATATCTGTCTATAGATTTCCTTTTAATACACCAAGCATTCTTTAGAAAATAACAATTCTATAAGCTAGCTACTTTTCTCTCCATTTTATGGATGAAGAAACTGAGACTAAAGCAGTTAAGTCATGTAATAAATAACAAAGCTGAAACTTGAAGTTGGCTTCATCAGATATGATTAACATTAAATTTCTTAAGCTTCTGACAACTCTCTTGATTCAGGCCTGCACTACACTCTGCTGCTGGCCAAATACTGCCACATACATGAAGTTTCATACCTAGAGAGAAAGCTTTTAGATCAGGTTTCTAATGGCTTAGCTGACAGAGTTGATGGATTGATAGACTTAATAAAAAGGAGAAATGGTTAAAAAAAAACACACACATAATTACCACCCATTGTTCAGGCATTCATTGATTATTGTGCTTGATTTATCTTGTTTTTGAGATAAGAACAATTAAATGCTTAGAGACTATAGAAATAAGGTCTATAAATATGTCTATGCTAGGTTCAATGAATTTTGCTAATTTTTTTTTTTAAATCAAGCTAGAAATTCAGAGAAAAAACAATCAATACACATGAAGTCTGATTTCATGTTGACATTGGTAAATACTTTGATATTGAGTACTTTTCACTTGCTTCGAATCACTACTCTAGAGACCAAGTAAACACTTTTGGAAATATGGTGAAATATCAATATACACCTATATTCTTTGGTAGACTATGTTTTGGTTTTGAGATTGAGGCAGCCCACTGGGAAACTTTCTTTTAAAAATTAGGCACTATAAATTCTTTACTTGTATCTTCTCTTATTCGTGTCAGCAGCATGATTTTATCAGTTAGAAAAATGATAAGTGGACCTCTATTGAGCTCCACAAGAATTCACACTGAGCTACTGGATGTTAGCAGTGTTTTATAAATTATTTTTAGGAGTATTCTAATATCCACAATCCCAAGAAATATATAAATTATTTCTATTCTGCACACAAAAGGTATATAGATAAAGGAGGTGCTTTTCTCTCATATGATAACTTGCAGGACTCTATTTGATGATATATAAACAGGTGACATTTATCTAGCAATATATTAGGGATTAATAATCTTTTACTCTTATAAAGGAAAACATTGCCTAGGAAACAGAGGGATGGGACTCATGCTCAGGATACAAATTACTATTTCTTTAGTATTCACAGAATAATCATGAAAACAACAAATATGTATGAAGTATGCATTATAGGCAATGTAATAACAATGTTCTATGATTATATAGTGAGAAGGCTCTTTTAAAAGTGAATATGTTAATTTCTCTGGGAACTTACCTTGTAATTCAAACATGAAGAATGTGTGTAACTCATTCTGTCACTTACCCTTTCTGGCCCTAGGCAATCTTGAGTTATCAAAGACACTCTACCTAAGCCCTGACTAAGCCACCTAAACCACCTCAACACTGTAATTCTTCTTGGCCTCAAATGAATCTATGAGTTAGATTACAAGTTCAATCTATGAGCCAGTCCTGGTGACTATGTTAAAGATAGTGAGAAAGAATAAGAGACGTATATTTGAGGGGTATCTATTTTGTAAAACATACACGTTGAGTTTAGATAAAGGAAAGAAATACATTCTAGATGCAGTCGTAAGTAAGTAAGTAAAGTCATTCAGTCGTGTCCGACTCTTTGTGACCCCATGGACTGCAGCCCACCAGGCTCCTCAGTCCATGAGATTCTCCAAGCAAGAATACTGGAGTGGGTTGCCATTTCCTTCTCCAGGGGATCTTCCCGACCCAGGGATCGAACCCAGGTCTCCCGCATTGGAGGCAGACGCTTTAACCTCTGAGCCCCCAGGGAAGTTGGGACATAAGTAAACAGAGGCAGGAGAAAACTGGCTTAATTCGATATCATCATTTAGCTAGCCAACAATCAAAGCAAAATATAAACTGGTGAGCTTACATCTCAAGTTCAAATAAAAACACCATTGCCTAATATTTAACTCAGTTTCCTGATCGATGCTTCAGGGAACATTAGCATTGTGGAATGTTCCATAAGAAGAGCTATTAATCAATTAAGCTAAGGGAATCATGCATATTACTTACTTAAACATTCATCTAATAATTACTGAGCACTTATTTGGTTCTAAGTACCTTTTCAGATACTGAAGACCTAACAGTAGAAAAGTTAAAATTCTTAATTGAGGTATGTTGAAAATAAAACATATTTTTAATTTATATGTGTGTGTGTGTGTGTGTGTGTGTGTGTGTAATATTTCAAATGTGATAAATGCTATTTTAAAAAAGCAAGTGAGATTGATGAATTTTTATTTTAATAAAAGACATTTAGAAAAGATCTTTTTCAGAAGATGATATATGAGTTTAGACTTGAAAGAAATACGAAAGCAAAATGTAGATATCTGGGGAGAAGGTGTATCAGACAGAAGGTAGACCAGTAAAACTCTGAGTTGAGAGAGAGCTTGGTGTAATCAAGGCACCATAAGGATGTCACAGAAAGAGTGATGAGATTAACAAGGCTGGGTCAAGTGGGAGATTTAAGTCATTTTTGCTAATCAATTTGGGAAGACAATGGAGGATTTTGAGCAAAGGAAAAAAAAATGAGATCTGATATATGTTTTAAATGGGACAATAGAAGCCATGTGGAGAATATACAATGAAAGCAAAAACATATGAAGCAGGGAACTAGTTTGGATATTATTTTAATATTATAGGCAAGAAACTATGTGGTTTAAATCAAGGTGTTTAGAATAATGAGGTAAAGAATGTTCACCTTTTGGAAATTTCTTGATGAAAGAATCATCAGATTTCCTAGTATATTATTTGTGGGGTTCAAAAGGAACAGAAGAGTCAACAAAAACTCCAAGTTCACTGGCCTGGATGAGCAGAAGAATTCAAGTATGATGGTAAAAAGCACTTTGCAGTCAAAGTACCCACTAACCTTGGAGTTTTCCCTTACTAACTGGAATTCTGGACAAGCCATCTGAGTTCTCTTATGCCTCAGTCTTCCTATTGATAAAATGAGTGTGGTAACAGTAACTACCTCATGGGGTTATTATGGGTAGTAAATGAGTTAGTAGTTAATAAATCACTTAGAATAGTGTCTGGAAGATAGCATGCCCCCTCTAAGTGTGTATTGAAATATAACTGAAAGGAGAAGCAGTTCTGAGGTGAAGAAAGTCAAGAATTTAGTTTAAGATAGCTATTAGATATTTAAGGGAAGAAGATGTACAAGTAGATGGTTATATTAATCTAAATCTTCCAGGTATTAATTTGACAGTTATCAGTGTACAGATGTTATACAAGTTAGGAGCTTAGACAAGATCCCCTAAGGAGTGAGAGCAGATGAGTAGATGATAGAGCAGTGCATTCTTAATCATCCCAACTCTAGAGATCACAGGCTTTAGATCTGGGAAGAAAGGAAATAATAGGGTGGCAGGGAAAAAACAAAATAAAATTTGAAAGCTAAGCAAATAAAATATTTCTAGAAAAAAATAATGCATTTGCATTTTAAAAAGACATTTTACAGGTACATATCTATTCATATTAAAAACTCTTAAAAATAGGAATCGATAGTCACTACCTTTGAACTCTATGACAAAATTTATTAATATGTACATCAGTCTAAGAACCATAATTTTACATAACAGAGTGACAATAAATTTTATTTATATGTTTCCCATTTAAAATAGGAAGCATAAAAATAAAACATTTAAACATAAACTTAAAGCAATGTCCAAACTTATAAAGCTATAAAACATTTCTGAAAGACATATACATTGACTTGAAAAAATAAATAATAGGAAGACTGAACATCATAAAGATATCGGTTCTATCTATGTTAATCAGTAAACTTAAGGAAATTCTAATTTTTCAATTTTGTTGTTGATGCTTTATAGTTTTGAAATGAAATTGATTGTAAAATTAATTTGGAATAAACCTAACTAAGGAGACAAAAGAGCTATATACAGAAAACTGTATACATAAGGCAGTTCAGTCGCTCAGTCGTGTCCGACTCTTTGCAACCCCGTGATTCGCAGCATGCCAGGCCTCCCTGTCCATCACCAACTCCCTGAATTCACTCTGTCTCACGTCCATTGAGTCCATGATGCCATCCAGCCATCTCATCCTCAGTCGTCCCCTTCTCCTCCTGCCCCCAATCCCTCCCAGCATCAGGGTCTTTTCCAATGAGTCAACTCTTCGCATAAGGTGGCCAAAGTACTGGAGCTTCAGCTTTAGCATCATTCCTTCCAAAGAAATCCCAGGGTTGATCTCCCTCAGAATGGACTGATTGGATCTCCTTGCAGTCCAAGGGACTCTCAAGAGTCTTCTCCAACACCACAGTTCAAAAGCATCAATTCTTCGGCGCTCAGCCTTCTTCACAGTCCAACTTGACTCTTTGCGACCCCATGAATCGCAGCACGCCAGTCCTCCCTGTCCATCACCAACTCCCGGAGTTCACTCAGACTCACGTCCATTGAGTCCATGATGCCATCCAGCCATCTCATCCTCAGTCGTCCCCTTCTCCTCCTGCCCCCAATCCCTCCCAGCATCAGGGTCTTTTCCAATGAGTCAACTCTTCGCATAAGGTGGCCAAAGTACTGGAGCTTCAGCTTTAGCATCATTCCTTCCAAAGAAATCCCAGGGTTGATCTCCCTCAGAATGGACTGATTGGATCTCCTTGCAGTCCAAGGGACTTTCAAGAGTCTTCTCCAACACCACAGTTCAAAAGCACCAATTCTTCTGCGCTCAGCCTTCTTCACAGTCCAACTCTCATATCCATACATGACCACAGGAAAAACCATAACCTTGACTAGATGGACCTTAGTCAGCAAAGTAATATCTCTGCTTTTGAATATGCTGTCTAGGTTTGTCATAACTTTTCTTGCAAGGAGTAAGCGTCTTTTAATTTCATGGCTGCAGTCACCATCTGCAGTGATTTTGGAGCCCAAAAAAATAAAGTCTGACACTGTTTCTACTGTTTCCCCATCTATTTCCCATGAAGTGATGGGGCCAGATGCCATGATCTTCATTTTCTGAATGTTGAGCTTTAAGCCAACTTTTTCACTCTCCTCTTTCACTTTCATCAAGAGGCTTTTTAGCTCCTTTTCACTTTCTGCCATAAGGGTGGTGTCACATAAGACAGTAATGAAAGAATTCAAAGACAATATAAACAGATGAAGGGATATTCCATGCTCCTGGGTTAGAAGAATCAATATTGTGAAAATGGCCATACTACCAAAAGCAATCTATAGATTCAGTGTAATCCCTATCAAATTGCCAATGGCATTTTTCACAGAAGTAGAACAAAAATGTTCACAATTCATATGGAAATACAAAAGGCCCCAAATAGCCAAAGCAATCTTGAGGAAAAAAGAATGGAGATGGAGGAACCAACTTACTTGATTTCAGACTATACTACAAATATACAGTCATCAAGACAGTATGGTACTCACACAAAAACAGAAATACAAAATACAAAATAATGGAACAGAATAGAAAGCCCAGAGATAAAACCACACACATATGGGCACCTTATCTTTGACAAAGGAGGAAAGAATATATGATGGGAAAAATATAGTCTCTTCAATAAATGGTGCTGGAATAACGGACAGCTACATGCAAAATAATGAAATTAGAATACTTCCTAACACCATACACAAAGATAAACTTAAAATGGATTAAAGGCCGAAATTTAAGACCAGAAACTATAAAACTCCTAGAAGAAAACATAGACAGAACACTGTATGACATAATCATAGCAAGAGCCTTTATGACCTACCTCCTAAAATAATGGAAATAAAAACAACAATAAGTAAATGGGACCTAATTAAACTTAAAGGGCTTCCCAGTAGCACAGCTGGTAAAGAATTCACCTACAATGCAGGAGACTCCAGTTCAATTCTTGGGTCAGGAAGATCCGCTGGAGAAAGGATAGGCTACCCACAGGAATATTCTTGGGCTTCCATGGTGGCTCAGTTGGTTACGAATCCGCCGGCAATGTGGGAGACCTGGGTTCAAACCCTGGGTTGGGAAGATTCCCTGGAGAAGGGAACAGCTACCTACTTCAGTATTCTGGCCTGAAGAATTCCATGGACTGTATAGTCCATCAGTTCAGTTCAGTTCAGTCACTCAGTAGTGTCCGACTCTTTGCGACCTCATGGACTGTAGCATGCCAGGCCTCCCTGTCCATCATCAACTCCCAGTTCATGTCTATTGAGTTGGTGATGCCATCCAATCATCTCATCCTCTGTCATCCCCTTCTCCTCTTGCCCTCAATCTTTCCCAGCATCAGGGTCTTTTCAAATGAGTCAGCTTTTTGTATCAGGTGGCCAAAGTACTGGAGTTTCAGCTTCAACATCAGTCCTCCCAAAGAATTTTCAGGACTGATTTCCTTTAGGATGGCTGGTTGGATCTCCTTGCAGTCCAAGGGGCTCTCAAAAGTCTTCTGCAACACCACAGTTCAAAATCATCAATTCTTCAGTGCTCAGCCTTCTTTATAGTCCAACTCTCACATCCATACATGACCGCTGGAAAAACCATAGCCTTGACTAGATGGACCTTTGTTGGAAAAGTAATGTCTCTGCTTTTTTAACATGCTATCTAGGTGAGTCATAACTTTTCTTCCATGAGTAAACATCTTTTAATTTCATGGCTGCCGTTACCATCTGCAGTGATTTTGGAGGCCCCAAAAATAAAGTCTGTCACTGTTTCCACTGTTTCCCCATCTATTTGCCATGAAGTGATGGAACCAGATGCCCTGATCTTAGTTTTCTGAATGTTGAGTTTTAAGCCAAATTTTTCACTCTCGTCTTTCACTTTCTTCAAGAGGCTCTTTAGTTCTTCTTTGCTTTCTGCCATAAGGGTGGTGTCATCTGCATATCTGAGGTTATTGATATTTCTCCCAGCAATCTTGATTCCAACTTGTGCTTCCTCCAGCCCAGCGTTTCTCATGATGTACTCTGCATATAAGTTAAATGGGGTTGCAAAAAGTCGCACATGACTGAGCAACTTTCACTTTCACTTTTCAATTAAATTTAACAGCTTTTACTCAACTAAAGAAACTAAACCAGGTGAAAAGACAACCCTCAGAATAGGAGAAAATAATAGCAAAAGAAACAATTGACAAAGAATTAGTTTCCAAAACCTACAAGCAGCTCATACAACTCAATACCACAAATAATCTAATCAAAAAGTGGGCAAAAGACCTAAACAGACATTTCTCCAAAGAAGACATACAGATGGCTAATAAACATATGAAGTAATGCTCAATATCACTCATTGTTAGAGAAATGCATATCAAACCTACAATGAGGTATCTCTTCACCCCAAACAGAGTGGCCATAAATAAAAACTCCACAAAAACAAGTGCTGGAGAGGGTGTGGAGAAAGGGGAACTCTTCTACACTGATAGTGGCAATGTAAATTGATACAGTGACTATGAAAGACAGTATGGAGATTTCTTTAAAACCTAGGGCTAAAACTACCATATTAACACATATATATGGAATCCAGAAGGATGGTACTGATGAATCTGTTCACAGAGCAGTAATAGAGATGCAGACATAGAGAACAGACTAATGGGGAAGAGTAGGGGAGAAGAGGGAGAGGAAGAGAGTAGCAGGGAGGTGTATGTACTAACATATGTTAATAGCAGTGGGAATTTACTATATGACTCAGGGAACTCAAACTGGAGCTCTGTAATTACCTAGAGGGTTGGGAGATGGGAGAAAGATTCAAGAGGGAGGAGACATATGTACAAGTACCATTAATTCATGCTGATATATGACAGAAATCAAAGCAATATTGTAAACTAATTGTCAATTAGTTAAAAATGAATATTAAAAATAAATGAAACTAATTTGGAAAGCAAACAAGAAGTTAAAAAAAAACACTGGGAAATAAATCTCTGGTTTGATAGTGGTATAGCCCACTAAACATTGACACATGCTGTAAAACCTGTGTAATTAAAAAAAAAAAATGTTGGTGTCAATAGAGAGAGTTGTATAGATCAGAATAGATAATCAAGAAATAGTCTAACTACAAATAAAATTCCAAACACAATAATGGCAGCATCTCAAGTCTCAAGAGAAAATTACTCCTTTTAATAGGAAGTGTTGATGAAAATGAATGTCTTTATAGGAAAAAAAACAATGAATGGATTAATTAAAATTTACAAACTCTAAATGCATTAGAGAATTGAATGTAAAGAAGTGAAATTATACAAGTAGTAGAAGAAAATATGTTCATCTTTACAATTGGGGAGCAGAGAAAATCTTACTATGACACAAAGCCCAAAATCAACAAAACATTTTAATTTAACTTAATTACACAAAATTTTAAAGACAATAAATGCTAACAACAATACAGAAATAAATAGTTCATAGAAAACAGAAGTGAAAATGGACCTTAACCTTAAGAAATTGATTAAAAGGCTTTCATGATAAGAAAACTGTTCAGCCTTCTCATAATAAGAAAACTACAACTAAAACCATTGAAATGTTTATCTGCTATCAGATTGGAAATACTTAAAAGTTTGACAGAGTATTTTTTTTGGTAAGTCTGTGGGAGGGCAAACACCCTCAGATTTAGCTGGTTTGGTAATACCTACTGAAATGAACACACACATTTTATCTGTGGAGCCTACATTCTACTTGCAAAGATCTATATAAAAAANATCATAAGTGAAACGAATTGCCAGTCTAGGTTTGATGCAGGATGCAGGATGCTTGGGACTGATGCACGGGGATAATCCAGAGAGAAGGTGTGGGGCGGGAGGAGGGAGGTGGGGGTTGGGAATGGGAGTTCATGTACACTCGTGGCTGATTCATGTGATGTATAGCAAAATGAATACAGTATTGTAAAGCAAAACAAACTAAAAAATAAAAATCAATTAAAAAAAATAAAAGGAATGTGTTAAAATCTCAAAAAAATAAATAAATAAATTTAAAGAGTTAAAAAAAATTAGTTTACCATACATGAGTTTGTTTGGGTCTGAACTCTGTTTTGTTTCACTGGTCTATGTGACTGTTTCTATGCCAGTATCATAGTGTTTTGATCACTATAACTTTGTAATATAGCTTGAAATCAGATAACGTGATGCCTCTAGTTTTGTTCTTTCTCAAGATTGCTTTAGCTATTCGCAGTCTTTTGTGGTTCCAAACAAATTTTAGGATAGTTTTTTTTTTTTAATTCTGTGAAAAATGCCGTTGTAATTGTGATTAGAATTGCATTAAATATGTAGAATTCTTATGGCAGAAAATGAAGAAGAACTAAAGAGCTTCTTGATGAAAGTGAAAGAGGAGAGTGAAAAAGTTGGCTTAAAGTTCAACATTCAGAATACTAAGATCATGGCTTCTAGTCCTATCACTTCATGGCAAATAGATGGGGAAACAGTGGAAACAGTGGCTGACTTTATTTTTTGGGGGGGCTCCAAAATCACTGCAAATGGTGACTGCAGCCATGAAATTAAAAGACGCTTACTCCTTGGAAGGAAAGTTATGACCAACCTAGACAGCATTGAAAAAGCAGAGACATTACTTTGCCTACAAAGGTTGGTCTAGTCAAGGCTGTGTTTTTCAGGTAGTCATGTATGGATGTGAGAGTTTAACTATAAAGAAAGCTGAGCACTGAAGAATTGATGCTTTTGAGCTGTGGTGTTGGAGAAGACTCTTGAGAGTCCCTTGGACTGCAAGGAGAGCCAACCAGTCTATATCAGTCCTGGGTGTTAACTGGAAGGACTGATGTTGAAGCTGAAACTTCTATACTTTGGCCACCTGATGTGAAGAGCTGACTCATTTGAAAAGATGATGCTGGGAAAGATTGTGGGCAGAGGAGAAAGAGACGATAGAGGATGAGATGGTTGGATGGCATCACCAAGTCAATGGACATGAGTTTGGATAGGCTCCAGGAGTTGGTGATTGACAGAGAGGCCTGGAGTGCTGCAGTTCATGGGGTCACAGAGAGTCGGACAGGACTGAGCAACTGAACTGAACTGAACTGATGGATATTTTCACACTGTCAATTCTTCCAATTTAAAAACATGGGCTATTTCCCCACTTATTTGTGTCATCTTTAATCTATTTCATAAATGTCTTAAAATTTTCATTTTCCAGATATTTTTCCTCCTTTGTTATATTTTTCCCCAAGTATCTCATTGATTCAGATGTTGTTGTAAATGGAATTGTTTTCTTAATTTCTCTAACAGATAATTAGTTAGTGTATGGAAATGCAACTGATTTTTGTATGTTGGCTTTGTATCTTACAACTTTACTAAATTAATTTATTAGTTTTGACAGTTTTTAATGGAGTCTTTAGAGTTTACTATATGTAAGAGCCTGTCACAAGCAAATTACAATAATTTTACTTTTTCCTCTCTGATATGGATGATTTTTATTACCTTTTCTTGCCTAATTGCTCTGAATAGGACTTGTAATATCATGTTACGTAGAAATGGCAAGAGAGGGCATACCTTTCTTGTTCCTAAACTTAGAGGAAAGGATCTTAAATTTACCATTGAGTTTGATGTTAACTGTGGACTTTTCATATATGGCCTTGATTAGGCTGATGAACATTTCTTTTATACCCTGTTTGTTAGCTTTTTTTTTTTATCATAAAAGGATGCTTTTTATCAAATGCTTTTTCCACATCTATTGAGGTTACCATATGATTTTTATTTTTACTTATTGATTCACATATATTGAACTATCCTTGCATTCCTGGAGTAAATCCCAGTTAATCATAGTGAATAATCCTCTTACATATTAATGATTTTTTTTTCTGACAACTTGCTGTCAAATAAGTAAAATCTTTGATATCTACTGAAGATAAAACAGTGAACGTGGTCTTGTTATATCTCTCCTAGATGGTTGCTGGGAAGACCAACTAATCATTAAATGTTGATTTTGGTAGATACTTTGAAAAAGAAGTCACTTGTGCAATATGGGTACATGAGGAACAAAGGGATAAGTTTGTATTGTGATTGGGGAAAGCATCTCAGAAGACAGGGTATTTGAGACCTAAAGAAGATGAGGGAGCTGATTATGAAGTACAAAAGAGCAAGTGCTGACAGAAAAGAGAGTCTACTGTTTGCATTCCCTTTGACTCTGAGGTGCTCTGAAAAGCTTGAGAGGAAAGATGTTAAATAATGTCCCTCAGTCATCAAATGGAGAAGGAAATGGCAACCCACTCCAGTATTCTTGCCTGGAGAATCCCAGGGACAGAGGAGCCTGGTGGGCTGCTGTCTATAGGGTCGCACAGAGTGGGACATGACTGAAGCAACTTAGCAGCAGCAGCAGCAGCAGTCATCAAACAAAATTTTAGTTCTGTTTGATAGACTGGATTATACATATTTGTGACATATAATCTGTAACATATAATTTCCCTGTTTAAAATTATTTTTGGTAATTGAATGTATTAAAAAATAGTGTGCTTTATACAATTTTGAGGAAGTTAGGCATTGTTATTAATGGAAGACGTTATGTTTTCACAAAGGATCATTGCTTTCTACCTTGTGGAGATAATCCTAATATAGATGACTTGGTGCTTTTGCTATGGCAGGTGCTTGGTATGTTTGCTAAGTTGAACTGCAGCTCATATTGTGCCATATTAGGACCCTCCAGTTAGACGTTTTCATATTGAGTTACAGAATTACCCATTTCCAGGGATATATGGATTGAACAGCTCTCTGCAATCTCATGCAGAGGGAAGAACAGATCAATGATTTCTGGATCTTGGCTCACCAAAAAATAATCTGCTTAGGACACACAGTCTTTAGGCAAAATAATTATTTCTACTGTAGAGAGGAAGAAGCTTAAAGGTTCAGGACTTGCTTGAAGTCCTATAGCACAGTTCATATTTTTGTATGGTATTTTTATCATAAAGTAAACATGCTTACTGTATTCCTGAAGAGATATGTGTCAGTTAGTTATATTCTGGTGGGATAAGTTTAAATCTTTTCCACATGTCTTTCCACATGTCTGCAGGAAATCAGTGGCACAGCTGTATATAAAACCTAGGATGTTAGACCCAGGTGATTTTGAACTCTGTTCTTATAATCAAAAGCAAACATTGTGACTCATTTTAGTATAAGTGTTTTTCTGAAACCTTAAAAGAAGAAATGTCAGGAATCATATATGAAATTGAATCACAGGTGAGTAAAATGCTTTCTAGTCTGGAGAAAAGTTAAAGTATTTATCATTTAACAATATAAAAACTACACATGTAGACTATCATTAGTAAATCCATGTTTTGAATGCTCTTGGACCCCTTAACAGAAGTGTGGTTTTTTAGGAGCATCTCCTCTAGCCTAAGAATCTCTAATTTGTCTTCATGTTAGGAGTTTGCTTTTTTGTTGTTTTCTGTCTGTTCTCTTCCCCTCTCTCATTCTCTCCTGCATTGTTTCCTCAAAGCACAGCTTCTGAGTTTGGCCTCAGTTTCCTCCTCTTGGTGCACTTGAAGCCTCTTTTGTGAAGTAGACTAGATAAGTCTACAAACTGAGTGTCCACTCTTTCTTCATATCTCTTTCTCCTCTCTTTTTTGCTCTGATAATCTGATAAATTAATATTCTTTATGGTTTTAATGACTGCTAATAGATTATTGCATCTTAATGACTGTTAATGGCTTAATCTGTTAAACCTCCGGGAGAAATATTTACATTTTAAAAGGGCTTTTTGGAATCATAACCTTATTTAAAGAGATGACTCAGTGTGAGAATCTAAAATCTGTTGACAAATCACGAGGGAGAATAAAAAATTAGATTTTTAAAAATATTTTAATATTTATGAGAACAAGGATACATTCTCAAAATTGATGTAATGATAAAGCACTCAGTACAATTTGAAGCATTCCTTTTTTAATCTTTAGTGATGCATAAAATAACAGTGTGTTTCAAACTCAGTGATGTCTTAGATTTGATGAAATATGCTAGCTATATTTTGCCGCCCTTCAAAGTATGCTTGTTGTAGGTGGAAACTACCTCCCTTATTATACTTCACTCTCACAGTTATACACAAACTCACTTCTGCATAAACAAACCCAAATAAGCACATCCCCACACCACTGAACTATGGACATTCCCTAGTTAACTGCTGTGGAAGCATATTAAAATTTGAGTTTTTTGTGTTTTATTGTCCATATTAAAGGTTTCATAATCTTAGTTTAAGAACATTTATAAGAAATTTTTACTGGAAATGATATTATACTTATAGCATTTATTTGCTCTTCAAATTGTCTTTTGTAATACTTGATTCCTTTTATTTTTGTCTCACTTTGGTTTGAGATAGAAGTGATAAATATGAGTAAATACCACAGATGGATATAGTGTCTTGAAGGACTGGCTATCCTTTTAAAGATGAAAAGGCTTTGTATATGTAATTACTGATCATGTGATACACAGTTTCAAATAAAAGACTTAGTGTCATTCTTTCTTTTTGAAAGACATTAGAAACAATTGCAGAATAAAAAGCAAGCTCATCAACAGCGGAAAATCAGTCAGAAAACTGGCTAAAATTCAGCTCTTTGTGTTCTTGAGAGTGAAAGCTATAGCTGAAAGAAAGCTCTTCAGTTTTCTAGCATGCAAATCCTTTGCCTCCTTTTAGATTGGTTTACTCTTTTGAAGCAGTTAAGTAGTAGCATTTCTTGGCAAGAAGAACGTTTATTTAATAATTCTGTGCAAATTCTGTTTAATTTATTCCTTCTGCCTCCCATTCTACTCCATTGCCTTCCCTGTACTACCAGCTTCATATATCCACTTGGGTTATGTTATATGGACACTAATTATGTTCCTCTAGCATGCCTTTTAATTTCTTTTAAGTTTAAAATTGAGGCAGGGTAGTTAAGGACTTTAAAAAAAATCCAGTAGTAATGATATTTTCACTAATGACAATAAGTATATATTTTATCAGTATTCCTTATAAGGGGCTTCCCAGGTGACTTAGTGGTAAAGAATCTGCCTGGAAATGCAGGAGATGTGAGAGGTGCAGTTCAATCCCTGGGTTGGGAAGATCCCCTGGAGCACGAAATGGCAACCAACTCCAGTATGCTTGCGTGAAAATTTCCACAGACAGAAGAGCCTAGCGGGCTGCAGTCCTTGGGGTTGCAATGAGTTGGACAGAACCAAGCGGCTGAGCACACAGATTCATTGTTTGTGAATGAACAGGATTTTATCATCATAGTCTTATATTTAGAAGTTTTCCAAAGGCTTGAAAGTTTTGGATTGATTTGGCAGGGCCACTGTTATGCATATATTTTGTAGGTTGCAGAATATATGGTTAAATTTGAAAATATCAAGATCTGTTATTTTCATTGAATTCTCAGTATGTATGGCAGTTAATAAAATTCTAAACTCTCTGGTAACTGTGAAATGTTGTTATTAAATCATTAGCTCCTGCTTAATATGTCAGCATGAATTAGTACTTTTCCTATTAACAATTTTCAAAAAGTAAGTGAGAAATAGGAGACTGTTACTGTTAGAACCTGATACGCTGCTCATAAGTAATGGCAAGAGAAGGATGCTACAAGCAAATACAAAGGGTTTGAGAGTATGGAACAAGAAAAAAGTTCACTTTATTTTTATTTTTGCCTAGGGTTAGCCCAGAGGCTTTGGAAATGAATGGCCGGTCTGTGGTTGACTGCAGTGTTGCAAAAATTAACATCATGTTAACATACAAATCTGTGCCTTTTGACTCTGACTGCATTTTCAAGTGAAACTGCACCCTTTAGCTGCCGTGCTGTCACATGAAGGAAGGAGGAGTGTATTTTAGGAGGCACCCATGAAAGCCTGGTGGACCAGGGATCTCTGTGAAAGGTGGTTCTGTCAAGAAAGGCACCTATGAGCCTGTTACAAGTACAGTACAGTGTGGTCTATGATGAATCTCCATCCCTTGAGAGCTCTTAAAATAGAATGAATAGCTAGGTCTTTGGATGGTTTAAGCATTGAACTGCCTGAAGGCAAAGATCTTCTCAGATGACCTCCCAGTGCCCCTTTCAGCTTTGTAATTCTAAGTCTGAGATAGTTGGCTTATGAAGTGCACTGAGCATATAAATGTGTGCAGGTATGTTCAGTGTGTATATATAGATATGTGGGGGTATGTATATACGTGTGTATGTAAAAATGTACCTACCCTAGTAACATTATCTATGTTTAATATTTTTATGCTCCTTTTTTCTTACCCTGTTATTCTGTACAGACTCTCTTGCCCTCCATCCTTTCGTTGATCTCCCCATATATGCAACTGTGCAAAAATACATTGCATCTGAAGTTGGATGGCAAATGTATGTTGTTCTTGAAGGTTTAGTTTCCTCACTGAATGATTTTATCCCTGATGAAGAGCTATGTGCATCTGTTTAAGTATTATTGGTAGAGGGTGAAAGGAATGTATGAGTTTTGTTGTTTACTAGGAGAAAGAAGCATAGAACATGTAGTTTAGTATGGTGACATATGATATTTATATTTACCATTAGAGAAGGAGCATGTAGGGTAGAATCAATATCTACTTTTAGTTTGTTATTTGTTTGTGGACTGTAAAGGGTTCTCTGAAATAGTCTTCTGATAGAGGTGTAAGACTGCAGAGAACTAAACATTTGTGCTTTGTGACTTGGCTTTAATGTTTAATAACTGTAGTTGGTCACAAAGCTGAAATCCAAAAAATGCCATGTGACTTAGCAAGCACATAGGAATAAAACCACCCAGCTCTGGGTCAGACACTTCTACTGAGAGGAGGACTCTTGAGAAGTAAATGTGAGCAATATAAATGCATATTTGCATTCATGACAGAAAGCTACCTGCACCATTGTAATTCCTGTGACTATCATTGTGGGGAAAGTTCAAAACCTTATACATGGTTGAGTTTAGAACCACCTCTGTAGCTGTTCCCAGATAATGAGCTTGTCTGTCCACAAGGAGCTGGTTGTGGTCAGAAGATGGAGATTTAATCAGAATGCAGAGAATTGATTACAAGTCTTTGCTACTTTTACTTATTCTAAATGAAAAAGCATTTCATTTCTTAGCTTTCCAGTATTCCTCCTCATATTTTAACCTTACAGTAGCTATTCATAGGGGACTGTGTGTTTGTGTGTATTTGGTAACAAATTCTAAAGGACAGGCAGTTCCTGTCCACTTGCTCACAGATAATACTGATAGTATTTCACTTAGCTCAGACCCTATTTGGCCTGCATTTGCTGCGGTTGCCAAACTCTGCCATCTGGTTACTCTGTTATTCCTCATCAGTTTTCTTACGAGGTTAGGAAAAGAACACTTCTTTGGGCAAGATGCTAGGTGCAGCTGTTTAATAGGAACCAAAGATTCCTCCCTGGTACTTGGAAAAAAAAAATCATTACCATCAGCAGCACCTTGAGAATACAAAATTTGAAACCCTGCTCATGTAATACATAAAATTTATGTTTATGTAGCTAATACAGATTGAAAAGGAACAAAAATGTATGTTCTGTTCTTAAAAATCTAATGAGAATTGAATGTCTAAAAATATTAAAGAAACATTGCTTTGCTTCTAATTTCTGATTTCTCTTTGGACAAACTTGATTGAATAGTTATGTATATTTATAATTTATTAAGTTGTTGTAGGGTTTATAGAAAAATTGGAGGACATGGTTGGGAAGCCCTCTCAATGCAGGACTCTCTAGAAAACTATTGCCAGATGATGCTTAGAGTATGTTACATGATGCCTCTTTCTCACTATCTGCTTATTTTATAACTGCATTGTTAGAATCGAGTGTGAGTGAGGAAAAAACTGGTGTGAAGCTTGGTCACCAGAATGAGATAGGTGGTCAGAAAGAGGTTATTTGCTTGTGAAATTGGTCTGGGCTACATGGCCCTTTGTTGGGCAGTATCATTTAATCCATGGAGAAGACAGTAAAGTAGAAGTTACTAAGAGGAAGTGGAGAGACTAGGGAGAGAGGAAATTCTTTTACCACACTAGCAGAGGACACAGAGGGCACGGTGGAGAAGGACAAGAGGGCTAGTCTCTAGCCTCTCACCCACAGTGACTCCATCCACTGTGAAAAGCATCCCAGCAACACCATAGGTTCTGGATGATCATTTATCTTCTATTTGGGGAAATAACTGATAATAAAGAGTTAGGGAAAGGGACTGATAGTGTTTCCTCCAATAGTCTCTTCTAGTGAAGAGTGGAAATTCTATCATTTTTATAAAGTGGAAACGTGAGAAGAGATGGATTTACCACAATAACTCTTCCCACCCTTAAGAAATTTACAGTTTTTTTTGGGTGATACTAGACAAATTAAAGCAATGATAAATAATATTTTCAGTATGAAATAAAGAGCTAAATTGTGACTTTTAGAATGTAGATGTCAGATTCTTTACTGCTGAGCCACCGGGGAGTCCTGGATATTTTCTATTAAACATTAAAAACATTGCATTGAGTTAGATTTTATGTAAAGGAATTGTCTATTTACATTTACCAAAACTTAGAGAAAAAAAAGACTACAAATTAGTTATAAATATGTGAGTGGAGAAAATAATAGATAAATAATAGAATAGAGAGAATCTGAAATAAAAAGCGCAGAAGCAGTATTGCGGTAAAGGTTGAGAATTTCAGCTTTGGAGTCCGAAGTCTTGGGTTTGAATTCCACAATTGTCATAGTAATTGTATGACCTTAAAAAAATAATTAATATCACTAAGAGTATTTTCTCATATGACAAACAGGGACAATAATATGCTCATATATTAAGATTGTTGTGTGCAAGTCACAATGGTTCCTGGCCTATAACATTAGTAATGAAGATGACTTACATTGTCATTATTGGGTGAAACATAATAAGTAAAATAAAATCTCTTTTTCAGGTGAGAGGTGGTTTGCTAGAATAGGAAGCTAGTAAAAATTTTTTTGAGAGTGCTGTGTTTTTAGAGGATTAGGTCAAAATAGAAAGCAGTAGACTATGCCAAAACCTTTGACTGTGTGGATCACAATAAACTGTGGAAAATTCTGAAAGAGATGGGAATACCAGACTGCCTGACCTGCCTCTTGAGAACTTTGTATGCAGGTCAGGAAACAACAGTTGGAACTGGACATGGAACAACAGACTGGTTCCAAATAGGAAAAGGAGTACGTCAAGACTGTATATTGTCACCCTGCTTATTTAACTTATATGCAGAGTACATCGTGAGAAACACTGGGCTGGAAGAAGCACAAGCTGGAATCAAGATTGCTGGGAGAAATATCAATAACCTCAGATATGCAGATGACACCACTCTTATGGCAGAAAGTGAAGAGGAACTCAAAAGCCTCTTGATGAAAGTGAAAGAGGAGAGTGAAAAAATTGGCTTAAAGCTCAACATTCAGAAAACGAAGATCATGGCATCTGGTCCCATTACTTCATGGGAAATAGATGGAGAAACAGTGTAAACAGTGTCAGACTTTATTTTTGGGGGCTCTAAAATCACTGCAGATGGTGACTGCAGCTATGAAATTAAAAGACGCTTACTCTTTGGAAGAAAAGTTATGACCAATCTAGATAGCATATTCAAAAGCAAAGACATTACTTTGCCCGCAAAGGTCCGTTTATTCAAGGCTATGGTTTTTCCAGTGGTCATGTATGGATGTGAGAGTTGGACTGTGAAGAAAGCTGAGCGCCAAAGAATTGATGCTTTTGAACTGTGGTGTTGGAGAAGACTCTTGAGAGTCCCTTGGAGTTCAAGGAGATCCAACCAGTCCATTCTGAAGGAGATCAGCCCTGGGATTTCTTTGGAAGGAATGATGCTAAAGCTGAATCTTCAGTACTTTGGCCACCTGAGTGAAGAGTTGACTCATTGGAAAAGACTCCGATGCTGGGAGAGATTGGAGGCAGGAGGAGAAGGGGACAACAGAGGATGAGATGGCTGGATGGCATCACTGACTTGATGGGCATGGGTCTGAGTGAACTCCGGGAGTTGGTGATGGACAGGGAGGCCTGGTGTGCTGCGGTTCATGGGGTCGCAAAGAGTCAGACACGACTGAGTGACTGAACTGAACTCAACTGAGAAGTAATTTAATGAAGTATATCAGTACTAATTTCCTTTGTGTCATGAAAGTATGTAGACATCTATGCAACAGAAACAAGAACAAAAATATGTTTTCTTTTTGGAGAACAGCTTGTGTCGCACAAGTAATTAAATCTTAAATTTTGTCAGGATGCCTATTACCACCTCAGCATACAGATGACACCCCATTCAGAATCTCAGGAGCAATTCATATGATTGAGGGCATTGTCATAGCATTATTTTCTAATGTCCATCATTAATTATTGGTAAAAAAGTAAATTTTGATTTTCTTAAGGTGGATATATAAGGAAACATGGATATGTGATCCTGAATAAATGGGATTAATTCTCAGAGTCACATGGGAGACCTAGTCTCCTGTAGCCACCCTGAAGGCAGGACCTGGTCTGTTTTCTTCACGGACAAAGCTCAAGTGTGTAACATGTTCCTCACATGTAGCTGGTGTTCAGTAAATTATAGATTTGCTAAATGAGTGAGATATGTATGATCTTACTTCATATATTGTACTACTTAGAAGGCCATTTCCTAGTGTAGAGTTAAGGACATTGAATTTGGAATTGAAGAGCCAAGTATGAAAACAAGAGATTTAGGGGATCTTGGAGACATCTTTCTGCTTAAGAAGTTCTTTTGTAGATTAAGATAGTAGAGACAAAATCATTTGGGGAACTATAAAGTTGCAGTACATAGTGTTGAAAGTAATTACTTCATTAGATCACCTAATTACATAGTTTTATCTACTAGTTCTTTAATCTCATCTGTACCTGTACTCCCTTGAGTATATCTGAGAAAGCCACTTAACGTTATTTATTTTGCTCAATAGCAGTACTATTCCAGTTAGTTTTAAACAGAGGTCATTAAAAGCATAGAACATTTCTACCTATAGAAAGACATTTATGCATTTTTAAAGTGTACCCCACCTGATAAAAAGGATAAACAAGAAGAAAAAAATAGATGAAGACAAGTTCCATTTGTGTTTTCAGTAAATTCCAATGAGCAAGTTAAAAATATAGTATGTTTCAATAAAGATGCTAAAGTTAAAAATATGCACTAGAAAATTTGAAATCAGACATTGATTTCACTTTCTATATAACATATTAGGTGCTCATGATGGGCATTTTATATATTTATACATTTGAAAATTTATACTGTATATCTGTAGATTTAGTAAATGTATCATTCATTCTGTTAAAATCCATTAAGTTTTATGGACTATGTTAATATATTTATTTGGGTTCTTTTTGTAGGTCCAATGGAAGTCACAGTAGGATGCCTTAGGGAGATTACTGGTTTATATTGTAGGACAGTGATATTATGGTTAAAAGATTAGAGTTTGAAATAATCAGTTTCAATGAGAATTCCAACCTACTTGCTTATCAGAAACTTAATTTTTTGCAACTTATTTAACTGAAGCCTCAATTTTCTCATCTATAAAGTGGGTATACTATTGTCTGTGCCACACTACTGTTATGAAGATTAAATAAAATTATGATTTAAAGGGTGGTTGGCAAAATATCTAGCATACAAACCATGCTTAGTAGCTGACAGCTCTTGTCATTTATGTACTTGTTAGTTTGAACTTTATTAGTAGTAGTGACTGGACATGAAACAACAGACGGTTCCAAATAGGAAAAGGAGTATGTCAAGGCTGTATACTGTCACCCTGCTTATTTAACTTCTATGCAGAGTACATCATGAGAAACGCTGGGCTGGAGGAAGCACAAGCTGGAATCAAGATTGCCGGGAGAAATATCAATAACCTCAGATATGCAGATGATACCACCCTTAAGGCAGAAAGTGAAGACTAAAGAGCCTCTTGATGAAAGTGAAAGAGGAGAGTGAAAAGTTGGCTTAAAGCTCAACATTCAGAAAACTAAGATCATGGCATCTGGTCTTATCACTTCATGGCAATAGATGGGGAAACAGTGGAAACAGTGGCTGACTTTATTTTTGAGGGCTCCAGAATCACTGCAGATGGTGATTGCAGCCATCAAATTAATAGACGCTTACTCCTTGGAAGGAAAGTTATGACCAACCTAGACTGCGTATTAAAATGCAGAGACATTACTTTGTCAACAAAGGTCCGTGTAGTCAAGGCTATGGTTTTTCCAGTGATCATGTATGGATGTGAGAGTTGGACTATAAAGAAAGCTGAGTGCCAAAGAATTGATGCTTTTGAACTGTGGTGTTGGAGAAGACTCTTGAAGAGTTTCTTGTACTGCAAGGAGATCCAACCAGTCCATCCTAAAAGAGATCAGTCCTGGGTGTTCATTGGAGGGACTGATGTTGAAGCTGAAACTCCAGTACTTTGGCCACCTGATGCAGAGAGCTGACTCATTTGAAAAGACCCTGATGCTGGGAAAGGTTGAGGGCAGGAGGAGAAGGGCACAACAGGTGATGAAATGGTTGGATGGCATCACCGACACAATGAACATGGGTTTGGGTGGATTCCGGGAGTTGGTGATGGACAGGGAGGACTGGCGCGCTGTGTGGTTCATGGGGTCACAAAGAGTTGGACATGACTGAGCGACTGAACTGAACTGAGACAGCATATTAAAAAGCAGAGACGTTACCTTGCTTAGAAAGGTCTGTCTAGTCAAGGCTATGGTTTTTCCAGTAGTCATATATGGATGTGAGAGTTGGACTATAAAGAAAGCTGAGCACTGAAGAATTGATGGTTTTGAGCTGTGGTGTTGGAGAAGACTCTTGAGAGTCCCTTGGACTGCAAGGAGATCCAATCAGTCCATCCTAAAGGAGATCAGTCCTGGGTTTTCATTGGGAGGACTGATGTTGAAGTTGAATCTCCAATACTTTGGCTACCTGATCAAAGAGCTGACTCATTTGAAAAGACCCTGATGCTGGGAAAGATTGAGGGCAGGAGGAGAAGGGGACGACAGAGGATGAGATGGTTGGGTGGCATCACCAACACAATGGACATGGGTTTGGGGGGACTCCGGTAGATGGTGATGGATGGGGAGGCCTGGCATGCTGCAGTTCATGGTGTCGCAGAGTTGGACACTACTGAGCAACTGAACTGAACTGATCTGTATAAATAAATCAGTTGTGTTTCTTGCATCTCTGAATTCTCTTAAGTAACTTTTACTGTTGTGTACAATATATGCTATGTAAATACGAGATTTATAGAATATTTGATCTGTTTTTTTTTTGTCTTTTTCGATGCTACTACTTTATGACTGGTTAATCCCTGTGAATAGTTGGAAGGCTAAAGTTAATAGATTGTTTAAATAAAAACACATTTTGTTTTTCAAAAACTGTAAAAGAAATAGAAGCTCTGAACTTCTAATTCAAAATCAGCTAATTCAAGATCAGATCAGAACAACACTTGTATAGCATAAAAGGAAGTAATTCTTAGTATAATCTTAGTAACTTGGTTACTTTTCTGATGAAAATCTAGGAATATTTTAGAAGCAAATTAAGTTTTCTTGTGAGTTTCAGAAACATAGAAAATGTTCTCACATAAAATACAAGAATGGTTGAAATGAAAACTCTGTATTGTCTATGTATCTGCCTGAAATAATGAGCTATCCCAAATTGAGTTGTGTTTAGCCAGCTTTTAGATATTTAACTTCTAAGTTAATTAATAGGCATGGCTATCACCACTGACATGACGTAACACAGACGTGACATACCTAGCACCACCGACAAAGGTCTGTCTAGTCAAAGATATGGTTTATTCCAGCAGTCATATATGGATGTGAGAGTTGGACTATAAAGAAAGTTGAGTGCTAAAGAATTGATGCTTTTAAACTGTGGTGTTGGAAGAGACTCCTGAAAATCCCTTGGAATGCAGGGAGATCAAACCAGTCAATACTAAAGGAAATCAGTCTGAATGTTCACTGGAAGGACTGCTGCTGACTGAAGCTGAATCTCTAATACTTTGGCCGCATGATGCAAAGAACTGACTCATTGGAGAAGACCCTGATGCTGGGAAAGATTGAAGGCAGGAGGAAGAAGGGGATGACAGAAAATGAAATGGTTGGATGGCATCACTGACTTGATGGACTTGAGTTCGAGCAAGCTCGGGGAGCTGGTGATAGGGAAGCCTGGTGTGCTGCAGTCTATGGGTCACAGAGTCAGACATATCTGATAACCACTGAATAAAAGATAATCTTTAAAAATTAAGTAATCTTAGTCCACTGTCCTGTATGTTAAATAATCGTAGTAATTGTATATAAAGTATTTGAATATTTGTATTAACTGTCAGTTTTCAGAGACAACAGTGAAGCAACATATAGGATTGATGCTATGTCATTCTTAGTACTTAGTACTTTGTCGCTCAGTCGTGTCCAACTCTTAGCGACCCCATGGACTGTAGCCTACCAGGCTCCTCCCTCCATGGGATTCTCCAGGCAAGAGTACTGGAGTGGGTTGCCATTTCCTTCTCCAGGGGATCTTCCCAACCCAGGGATTGAACCTGGGTCTTCTGCATTGCGGGCAGACGCTTTAACCTCTGAGCCACCAGGGAAGACATAAGAAGAAAGATTTTTAAAAGCTTTGATACCGCAGTGAAGTGTTTTTTGACACTTGCTGTTGCAAATCAAGACCTTATGTTGGGTCTAACATGAAATTTCGGTCAATTTCATCTTGGTGAATTCAACTCTAGAAAGATTTAGCTTTTGCAGAAGACTGTAATTCACCATCCACAGTTGGCAGTGAAAGAGATGCTTATTGACCTTTAAATTTCAAAGAACTATTTCAAATCAATCATGTAAGAGACCTTTTGATGGTAATGCACAGACTCAGTCCAAAAAGAGCTCTTTCTTTGAAGAATCAATAAATTCTTTTCAGAAACATCTATCCACAAGGCTTTGTATGAACAGGATCGTTTTGCTAGCTTAAAAGCCTAGAACCTTTTAGATTATTATAATCTTTCCATTTATTGTCACTATCTTTAGGTTATCTTTGGTTACAACTTTAAACTTATTTTTTCAACAGACTTTTCTTTCTCTTATTAAAAAGCAGATTGTCAGTCTTTTTCCTAATCTCCTTATGTACTTGTAAGTTTTGCAAGAGAGCCTGATACACAGAAATTCAGAGATTGTCTTGGTATGTTGTAAGGAGTCCTTGCTTTATCTGCTGAAATGAGCAGTCTTCAGGTTTACAGATACTGATTTTGAAATAGGTTTGTAAATTTGGTGTTTTCTTTTTCTGAGGTTTCTAAACTTAAAATACTTAAAAACAGCATTTTATCATAGAAAATCAATCAAAATATCATAAGCCAAATCCATAAATATTTTAACATTTTATTAAAAGAGAAGAATTGATTTACAGGTTGTATTGGACTTCCACTTGTTATTTCCCTTTTCTTCAAATAAGGAACACCTAAAGGCTTTGGTGGGGCTTCCCTTGTAGCTCAGCTGATAAAGAGTCAGCCTGCAATGCGGGAGACCTGGGTTCGATCCCTGCGTTGGGAAGATCCCCTTGAGAAGGCAAATGCTACCCACTTCAATGTTCTGGCCTGGAGAATTCTATGGACTGTATAGTCCACGGGGTCGCAGAGTTGGACACGACTGAGCAACTTTCACTCAAAGGCTATGGTAATGTTTGCTAAAAATGCTATTTAATTTTTAATCATCCCTTTTGTTTTCCCAAAAGTATTATCTAAACTTGGTTTATTAAAGGCTCTTTATAATTGCCACCATGGTTAATAATTTTGTTGAAAGGAGACAGTTTTTCTAACTATGTAACTGTAGTAGAAGAAATTATTTTATAAAATTTATGCAAGCACAACTATACTGTAACTTTTTCAGCCCACTCCTTTTTCTCCTTTCTTAAGGAAAGTAAAACTGAACAACAAAAAAAATACTTATGAGAGAGACTTTAGATACTCAGTGCTTAATTCATCCAGTATAATGTGCTTAGTTGCATCCACTCTTTGTGACCCCGTGGACTGTAGCCTGCCAGTCTCCTCTCTCCGTGGGAATTTCCAGACAAGAATACTGGAGTGGGTTGCTATGCCCTCCTGCAGGGGAATCTTTCCAACCCAGGAATTGAACCCAGGTCTCCCACATTGCAGGTGGATTCTTTACCAGCTGAGCTGCTAGGGAAGCCTCATCCAGTATATTACTTTGTCATAAACAGTGAAGTCATTTCAAACATACTAACTGATAATAGACACAGCTTTGGTTTCCATGAATCTTAACCACTAGTGTTTATTATTTGTCAAGCATGAAGATTGAATTGATATAATATATTAATTTTGTCTAGTGTGGACTGTCATTTCGCTCCTATATAAATAAAAAGTCCCCTGATATTTTTCCATATCCACATTGTTTTACAAAGTGTTAGAGTTAATTATTTATTTGTTGTTTTTTAAAACCATGATAGCTTTTGAGCACTGCACTTTCTGAATTTTTGTGTGTGTATTAGTCAGCAGAGTAGACCACTCGTATGATGTTGCTGCAGTTCTTACCATATACTGGAATATAATCCCTTTGAGTTTTATTTTTAAGAAACTAAAAGCTATAACAAGGCAGAATTTCTCAGAACTGTGGAGTCATCAAGTCCTAGTGCTTGTGAAAGTTGTGAGCTTGAGTTTCACTTGATTTGGTTTTTTTTTTTTTGGACGTTTGTTTATAGTAATAGTAGTAGTTACCTTATGTTGAAAACTATGTGCCAGTCTCCTTGCCTGTATTATTTCTAATACTTACAAATCTTGATATTTGCTTCTCACGAAAAAACAATCCTGTATTCATTTAAGTAATTAGACCAATATTACATAGCGAGTGCAAGAGTTAGGTTTCAGATTTACGGTGTTTGACTCCAATGCAGTATTTTTTCCATTACATTATTAACTCTGTTCTCTGTTCCCACCTAGACACACACACACACACACACACTTGCACATGCACACACTTCCTTTCTGACTTCTGGTAGCCTGATTCCTAGCCCTGTTCCCTCCAAGGGTTAAGCCATGATGGCATATTATATTATTTTCTTCCCACAGTCCATGCACCAGGACCATCTCATACCTAAAATATTTTTTCAAATTAAAGAAAACCTTCCTATCCCAGATTTAATTCCTTCTGATACTGCTGTCTAAATTATATTGATGATTATATATTGAGGATAATGGCTTACTGTATTATTTTTCATAAATATCACTGATTTTAAAGAAACCTTTAATACTTAAATCAAATATAATAACTTATACATTCAAATGTCTCATTACCTATTTGAGACCTTTTAAAATGTCAAGATTCTTTCAGCAACTTGAAAATCATAGGAAAAACAGAGAAACTCACTTTTCTTGTAATAAGGGCCATTCTAGAGCCTACACTGTTTATTGCTACAAAGTTATGGTAGCTACTTAAGAACTTATCGGTAAATGTACTAATAAAAAGTAATTTGAGTTGGGAAGTTTTTAACATGGTCATATATTACCAGGATATTGTAACAAGTGTATTAATAATCTATCATTAAATGAAGTTAACTTTTGTTGTTTGCTGATTATTATTTTACTGTTTATGCAGTTTCTACTATGTATCATATATGATGGTGCTTTCTATAACTGTAGAGATGAATGGAAAATGCTTTTTTTGTCCTTAAGAATGTCACAGTCTGTGAGAAAAAAACCAGCAATTTTTATTTAACATTTATGGTGAAATACTTCCCAAAGAAGTACTCCCAAAAGTTTCAAAATAAGATTCCATAACTCCCTTCACATCCTGTATGGGAATATTACAAAGGAGATTTGACAGAAATCCCTTAATCTCAGTATTGACATACTGAGTGCAAGGTACTCATGCTAAAGAGAGTTGCAGGAACAGCTTTGGCTATATATCCCCTTACCATTATTAACATATATACACAAAGTAAATTCAAATTTCAGAATCTGTTTACTAATTAGAAGAAATAATTCAATATCTATTTGATGTAATAAATTAAAGCATATTTATATGTATTGAAATTAAGTTTTCTAGGTTCTACATAGATCAAAGAAATATGATGCAACAAGGACAATAAGTTAGCAGATAATTATGTAATTAAGTAAATTATGTAATAAATTATATGTTATTACATAATTAGCAATGAATATTATTTAATTGAATAAAATGGGTTGTGTACTCCAGAGTTGTTATATAGAAGTATAGTGCAAAGCACATGTTTAACTTTTCTAGTAGCCATATTTTAAAAAGTAAAAAGAAACGGGTAAAATCAATAATATTTATTTAACCTAATATGTCTAAAGTATTGTTGTTTCAACATATTAGTATAAAATTAATGAGATATTTATTTTTTAGCTACATCTTTGAAATCTTTGTGTTTTGCAAATACATGTCAGTTTAAACTAGCCGCATTTAAAGTGTCAGTGTGTGTATGATTGGTGGCTATTTTATTGCAAATTGCTGGATAAATTTAGCATTGCTGCTACTAAGTCACTTCAGTCGTGTCCGACTCTAAGCGACCCCATAGATGGCAGCCCACCAGGCTCCCCCGTCCCTGGGATTCTCCAGGCAAGAACACTGGAGTGGGCTGCCATTTCCTTCTCCAATACAGGAAAGTGAAAAGTGAAAGGGAAGTCGCTCAGTCGTGTCCGACTCTTAGCGACCCCATGGACTGCAGCCCACCAGGCTCCTCTGTCCATAGGATTTTCCAGGCAAGAGTACTGGAGTGCATTACAGATGTTCAAAGACAGTTTAGCTCATACAAGTAGATGTGTACTACTGCTCCTGCTAAGTCGCTTCAGTTGTGTCCAACTCTGTGTGACCCCATAGACGGCAGCCCACCAGGCTCTGCCGTCCCTGGGATTCTCCAGGCAAGAACACTGGAGTGGGTTGCCATGTCCATTTTCAGTGCATAAAAGTGAAAAGTGAAAGTGAAGTCACTCAGTTTTGTCTGACTCTTCACGACCCCATGGTCTGCAGCCTGCCATCCTCCTCTGTCCATGGGATTTTCCAGGCAAGATGTATATATAATATGTAAAACTTGTTCTGGTCCTGACAGTTTTTCAAAACTTATGTAGATGAAAGGAATGAATATCTATTATTCAATAGGTTTTGGTTTTAAAACATAATTTACTGAAAATGATCATAATAGTTCCAGCTGTTGACCAAATTACCAGTTTATAGTATACTTCATATTACTGCTAAGGAAGGTCACTTAAGGTCATATTAATGGTATGTAATATGTTATTTTTATTATATTTTTAGAAATATTGGGCAAAACTTTTCTAAAGGTATATTCAGCTAAAAATCTTTCTAGATATTATATTTAAATACAGTTTTCTGGCTTAAGTAAATGTCAGTAAATACAGAACCATGCTTGGTGATTCACAGTGAATCATGGGATACTAAATTTTTGTGAATGTCTTGTTAAGAGACCTTTTTAATTTTACATAATCCAGTCTTCCCAAAGTTGCTGAACTAAGGGGTCTTACTGTGAAGCATATAACTTGGGAGCACTGATCTAATATATTTTCTGTTTTAGGAAGTTGATGTAAGAGGTGTATGAAGAGTGTTTTAACACTATTTCCAGAATTTAGGAATACTTTATTTATGTCTTTCTGATTACACAGCAATCTGTCACATTTCATTATATGACATTTATTCATTTATTCACTGAAATTACTATCTATCTTCACATCTATGGAAATGTATTTTTTTTGTGAACCATAGTTGCTTATGTGATTTCTAATGACTCATGTAAATTGATAAATGATAGGCACAGCACTTTGTACCTCATTAAATATTCTGCAGTTAAAAGGCCCAAGAATATTTGCAGTCTGTGTTTGATTATCCACTGATTTTTAACAGATTTAAAAAAAAGTACAGGGAACTCTAAATTTTTTATCACTATTTTTTTTGCATTTATAGTTACTTAACATTGCCAAGGAGTGCCTATAGTTTGTCTTCTGGAAAAAAAAATTTCCGTAGATATTCTTTTGTTCTGACAAGGGATAAAATGGTTCACCACATTACTTTGTTACAAACAAGTAAATATTTAATGCAAATTACTTTTTCTTCTGTATTGTTTTGTTGTGTATGTTTTGCCATGTATTGACAGTATATGAAAACATTTGCCTGATATCAGTTTCAGGTTTTCTTATTTTTGTCCTTCCAGAGATGTCTAGAGGCCTAGACATCTTGTGAAAAGAAATGGTACCCATTACAGTGACCGTTTGGATAGTCTGTCCACTGCAACAGATAGCTATGTGGATACAGAGAGGAATAGATACTTAAGTGTTCTGGTCATGGGAACTCAAGTGAGGGGTACCCAGAGCAAAACCTAGCACAAAGCAGTAGATTTACCCTCCTTTGAAGTACTGGCATAGATAATTTGGGCAAACAAAACCAAGATTTATTGTTGAGCAGCAAAGTGACTTAAAGAATCTGCCTGCAGTGCAGGAGACCTGAGTTCATTCCTTGGTTTGGAAATTCCCTGGAGAAGGGAATGGCTACCCACTCCAGTATTCTTGCCTGGAGAATTCCCTGGACAGAGGAGCCTTGTGGGCTCCAATCCATGGGACCACAGAGAGTCAGACACAACTGAGCAACTAAACATTCTGAAATCACTAACTAGCAAAATTGGACAGATGATGCAGGGGAAGAACCCACAAAATGCAGCTCCAAGGTTGAGGAGGAGAGACAGCAGCATAACTACATCAGACTCTTTTGCATGAAGTGGAAGTCTGACTGTGCTCCCCTTTGAAATGCACTTGTCCTGATTACCTGTGGGGTAGATGCACATCCCCCTACCCCTGGCCCAACCATTAGTTAAGAACTTTGCTCAAAGTGTAATTCCAAGCTTTCATGTGAATCTAATCAGTTGGATCCTAAGACAGTTCTAATCTTATTAAGAATAATAGAATATACAGTAAAACATTTCAATATGTGTGGTATTACACTTTGAATTTCAGTTTCCTTTTACTTTGGGCCAGATTAAATCCTTTAGAATTTCCTTTCCAAACTAAATTTCTCTGAATAGACTAAGCTTGTTGTGTTTGTCTGTTATTGTTGTTTTAAAAACTTTGGTATTGTTTGTTGTTGTTTAGTTGCTAAGTCATGTCCACTCTTTTGTGACCCCATGGACTGTAGCCCACCAGGCTCCTCTATCCATAGAATTTTCTGGCAAGAATATTGGAGTGGGTTGCCATTTCTTTTTCCAAGGCATCTTCCCAACCCAGGTATTGAATCCAGGTCTCCTGCATTGGCAGGTGGATTCTTTACCTCTGAGCCATCAGGGAAGCCCAAAGTCCTAATTTAATCACTTTAGGAATGAATATTTGTCAGTGATCAATGAAGGCCTCCATGTTTAACTTAATTATCTTCCCCAGATATTGAGTAAAACCATCTAATTTTATAGTGGTTTTTATTTCTTTTGTTGTTGTTGCTGTCATTTTTCCAAATCAGTTTGTCTGGTATTAAAATTGCTGCTTTTTTCTGTCAGTATCTTGCTCTTTCTTTATACTCTAATCTTCACATAGTAAAAAATTAGACTTCCTGCTTGCTGCTAACTAGGGGAATCCTTTCTTTGCCCATCCATGCTCTGTTTGCACTCTGTTTTCAATAGCCCAAGAAACAGCTATTGTAGGTGAAAGGTCTTTTGTTAAAAAGAAGGAAACTGAACAGCAGTTTCCTCTTTCCTTCTTTAACTTGCACCTGCAAACAAGTCGTATGTGCTTCAGTCTTTTTTTTTTTTAAAGCATCCATTATTGTTTCTGAGATTTACCTTTGAAAAATTTACACAAATGAAATGAAAAATGAATCCTTTAAAACTGTGTATTCAATATACTGTTTCTTAAGACTGAGTTATAAAGTTTAAATAGTTGTAAAGTTTAAATAGCATTACTTCTAGCTCACTTTTGTGTGTAATTCAGTTATTCTGCTATGGCTTCTAATACAATTAAATGATAGATATATGACAAAACTCTCAATGATTATTTGATTTAGTTAGGCAGTAGTTCTAATAAGTGTAGATTATTTTAAATTATTATTTAATATATTTCATTATTCACATTATTTTAGTGAATGATTGAAAGGTAAAGGATGTAAAATTTATAAATAATTTTTGTGGATTTTCAGATGCCACCTAAATTTAGCACAGAAGTGATATTCAAATCCCACTGACACTGTGAAAAATAAACCATTTAGTTTCATGTAAGAGATATTTAAATAAGCCTTCTATACTCTTTCATGATTTTCTTAAATAAGAAATATATATGCATGTACTAACAGTGGCATAATTTTCTTTTCCAAATTTTCTTTTTATAAGTTCAGTGGCTAAATAAACATATCATTTAAAGAATATATTCTAGAACTGAATTTTTACTGTAACTTTTAATCCTGTCTGGTTGCTATCAAAATAATTCTATTTTTCATAGTCATGCTTTTGTTATATGACTTAATTAGCATCATGGAAAGATGTATTTCTTTAATTTAAATTGTCTAGGTGTATATTCTCACATATTCAACATCTTATATTTCCCTTAAATGGTCCACTAAGGGTTAAAAAAAATTCTAGTTTCATAGACATTTTATTTTACATAACAATATAGCAATGGCTAGTAATTTAGTAGCTTTTCTGTGCATCATTAGAATAAAAATACACTTCTTGAAGTATTCTTTCAAGCTGTTCCTAGACAGAATAAAAGCATTTGAAATCTCCGTACTATAAGATCAGCGCATCTTCAATTCTGCTTTCAGAGCCTGGAAATGTGTGGGTTTCTCAAATCCCTTCTGTATTTTTAATTTTTTAAAAGTAATGTCTCTATTGTTGATGCCTCTTTGTCCAGCCAGGGCATAGTTAGTTCTGCACCATGCCTATATCATTACCAGCAATTCAAGGGAAGGGAAATGATTATATAACTTGTATACTTAAATTCAAAGTGAGTAAGAATGGAGATTTGGGGTTGTTGCTGAAAGAGCTACCATTTGACCATAGCATCTCCGTATGAAACTCTTGTATTTTAGTGGATACAAGAAAGTCACTAAGTCTAGTGCAGATTCAAGAAGAGGGCAAGTTGGCTCTGCCTCCAAATGAAGAGACTGACAAAATCACATTGAACAAGAGATGGTGGGATGGGGTATTTTACATCCATGTTTGGACAATGTTATCTGCCACATTAGGTTACCCTAAGAAACTTGAATTTCATTCTATCAGTGATTGAGAGTTATTGAATAATATTATTTGGGGATAATAATAGAATCACAAACATATTTTGTTAAGTTTACTGATAAACTCCTGAGAGAAATAAGATGATCATGGAGTTCACTGTGTTTTGTTTTTGTTTTTTCTTTTCCTTAAAGAGTTCATGAGTCTTTGAGGCATTGACATGGAAAGCAGGCAGAATGGAAAGCAGTAAAAAAAGGAAAAAAATACCAAATAATTGTTGATGTATGAGGAAACACAGAATACTTCTTAAGACTTAATACTTCTGTAATGAGACAGACTTCTTCCAGTAATTTACCTGCCTTATCTTGGTGGAATGCCAAGTTTAAATTCAGGCATCAACCATATGTCACCCCTTTGGCTATTTGACTAGGGTTCTCATCAAATACTTGCTTTCACATAGCCAGAAAATTTTCAAGATGTATAATCAAATTGGGTACCTTCTTTTAGAGACTCTTTGGTTTGTCTATAAAACTTTAATCGAAGCATCTTATATATAATCTAGAGATTTTTTAAATGCCATAAGATATTGTCATTTTTGCATTCCTAAATATTCACTGTAAGGCACCCAAGTTTTGAAGACTACTCAAAAAGCAGCTGTGTTTGTTTGGGTTGTCAGATATATCAACAAACAGATTAGTTGTATGTACTTAAATATGTCATGGAAACTGATCATTTGAGTGTCTGATACAGAATTTTTGATTGGAAATATTTTTGTTACTACTGCATATTAAACATTGATAATTTCATTTTAAGGCACTTTAGATTTTCTGTTTTGTTTATATCACATTTGCTTCGTTTATGCTGTTTCACACAAAAAGAATAGAGACTTTTTCATATGGTTAAATGTATTTGGAGAATTGTTTTGTTTTTTTTTTTTTCCCTTGGAACACAGAAACAAAGTGGAAATGATTTTAATCTTGAATAAACTATATTAATATTTAATCATATTAGTTGCTTACCAACTAATGAATTGCAAATTAATAGTATTGGAGAACTTTGAATTCTTAATTTCTAAAGAGTATTGATATATAGTTAATATATAGTGTCACTGTGATAGTGACAGGTGCTAAGAGGAAAAGTAAAGCAGGATGAGGGGAAAGTAATAGTGGTTGCATTTCCATATAAGATATTCATGGAAGGTCTCTCCTAAAAGGTACCATTTGAGCAGAGATCTTTGAGTGGCAAATGTGTAGGAAGAATATTTCAGGCAAAAAGCATGAGTGCAAAGTCCTCCTGGCAGCAGAGTATGTGACTTGTTGGAGTTGAGTGAAGAGGAAGGTGTGTCTGTAGCAGGAACGCCCATGAGAGATGAGGCCCTATATATGTGTGGGAGAAATTAGGTTATGAAGACCTGTGGAAGGACTTTGGCTTTTATCCTGTGTGATACAGGATAGATTGTGTTTTTTTTATTTTTATTTTTTTAAGGAGTGAGAAGATAGACTTCATATTTAACAGGTGTGCTCTGGCTTTGATGTTGGAAGTACCTTGGTATCGTGGCAGTCAGGAGAATGCAGATAACTTGGATGAGAGTGGTAAAGGTGGCAGTAAAGTAATCTTGAATTGATGGAGAATTAATGTGAGGTGTGAGAGAAAGGGAAATTGTGGATGACTGCTTTATAGGCTGGGCTACAAAGAGGTAATTGCCAGTTACTAAGATGAAGAGGTTTGTGAGATGAACAAGTATTTGGGCAAGACCAAGTGTTTACTTTGAGATACGTTAAGATTGAGATGTCTGTTAGACATCTCAAGTTGAAATATCAAATAGGCTATAGAATATGTCAATTTGTATTTGAGGCTTGGTTCAGGCTGGAAATACAGATTTGGGAGTACATAGTGTAAAACTGGCATTTAAAGTGTGAAACTAGGTTATATCACCTGGGGGAAGAGGTGTACTTAAGGAAAAGGAGAGGTTCAGGAGCTGATGGCTGAAGAGTGTGTGCTTCTGGGGATTGTGAAGTGAAGAAGAACTAGCAAGTGCATCCGGAAGGAGAAGCCAGGGAGGGAGAAGAAGAGGCAGGACTGTGTTGTACCAGAAGCCAACTAAAGAAAGGGATTTGTCAGGAAGGAATTAGTCCCTTCTGATAAATGCCTGCTGATCGGTCTTACATAAGATGAAAATTGAATTTAGCAGAGATCTTAGCATTAGAGAGATTATTCATTACTTTTACAAAAGCTACTTAGTTAAAATGGTGGTGATTTTAAAACCTGATCTGTATATGTTTAAGAGAAAATAGAAGATGCAGAATTGGAGTTAGCAAGTACGAGCATCTCTCTTGAGTAGTTTTGCTATAAAAGAGAAGAAAAATAGGACCATATTATGTGGAGGGAGAAATGAAAGGATTCTTATTTGTTTATAAGACTGAATACATTATGTTTACAGGGAATAATATGATGGAATAATCCAGAAGAGATAAACTTAACCATGGAGTTAAGACAGAGCACATTTTTTCCAGGAGTGAGGCCACTGAGTAGCTGAGAAGGGTGGAATGCAGTGCAAATGTAGAAGAATTGGCCTTGGACAAGCACATGAAGTGTTTATCCTGTCGTGGGGAGGAAGGTGGAAGGTAGACTGCATGGGCACAGTGGCAACTGGGTTGGAGGTGTGGAACTGGAAGTCTGGGAAGTTATTTTCATAATAATTCTATTTTTAGGGACAGATAAGTCTTGGAGTGAGGACATAGAAGATATCAGAGATTTAAGAGGAAAGGAAAAGGTATGGATAGATTATTTAGGTGAGTTGGAGAGGGCCAGATTAATTATATTCCTGGACAGCACTCAAGGACACATTGGAGGTTAACGTTTATGAGTCTAAGATAGTCAGCAGAGTGATCAGTAAATATTTGTTCTCAAAAATGAATGAATTGTGGAATTGTGGATTTCTCATTTAACAGAATCTAGTCTTGTAGTTGCCAGGTTATTACAGTGCACTGGAAAACAGATTAATTTCCTAAGAAGAGCATTTTATTGAAAGATACAGCTAGTCAGTGGATTTGATAAGTAGCAAAGGCACCATCTGAGTTGTTACTAATTCACTCTTGGGTGAAGCACATTGATATTTTAACTATCATATTGACTTTTGGGATAATAGACTTTAGAGATAACTTTTAGGTCATTTTTCTTATTTTATAAATGAAGAAACTGAGGACCAGAGAAGCAAAGGCAATCCCCTTTTATTGAGAATCTTCCATTATTTTTTACAGAAAAATTTTAATATTGTAGTAAAAATACTCTACCAAGATTTGCATTTTTTCTAATTTTATTCCTTCTAATAGAGCATTTCTGTTTGGTTTTTCAATTTGTGTTTGATTGCACAGTTATGTAAATTCTTTTTTTGACAGATTTATTATTAAGATGAGAAAGATGAATAAGAACTCTAGTTTAAAAAGCTCATTAATTTTAAAGAAATGTGTCATAAATTAATGTTTTTGAGTGCTATGTTTTTCTTTTACATTACTTCTTCTGGATGAATAGAATTTTATGAAAAGAAATAGGTTATTTAAAATGATTAGATAGAAGTTATACAAAAATTCTTCTAGGCATCTTCAGTCTTCCTGAGAAACAGGTTAAATGTAATACTCAACTAGTGAAGAATTATTATTAACAATGCAAGATTACACTGTAGCCCATCTTTACAAAGCTAGCTATAAAAATGTTTTCTTTTAAAAGCATTTTCAAATTGTCTTTCTCTTGGGTGATCATTTAGTAAATGAAAGTCCTCTCACCAGCGTATATATTTCTTAAGCATACTGACTGGAAGAAGGATGTTCTTGACCTGCTTGTTTATAAGAAGTGTAACCAGTCACATTCTACTTTTAGCATATTAGCAAGTTTGAGTAAGCCATCATGTACACATTTCAAAATAAATTAACTTTGCCAAAGTTCAGAAAAAAGCAGTTAATGTCAGTTTAAAAATTGCAGTAATAGTTTTACATGCTCACTTTAAAAAAATCAATGTTTCATCTACTGGATAGTAAATATACATTTTGTAAGTGTGTTTATTAGTAACATGCATCAGATTTTCTTAACAACTAAATGTAAAGATAGGATTTAGGTTAGGAAGGTAGTTAGGGTGGTCTAAAACTCTTTAACACCCTGTTCTCTATTTGACAGAGAAAATAGAAACAGGATGCTATCAGTCATGTGGGGATCAAAGTATCTATGCAAATAATATGCAAATAAAAGTAAGGATGATAAGAGTAAAGGCTTAGACTTTTTTTTATTAAATTAAAATCTAGTGTTTTGCCTGGAATGCAAGGTGTCTGTGAAAGTCTTTGTATGTTGTTAATGATGAGGCGGGCTTCCCTGGTGGCTCAGTGGTAGAATCTGCCTGCCAAGGTAGGAGACGTGGTTTGGATCCCTGGGTTGGGAAGATCCGATCCCCTAGAAAAGGAAAGACAGCCCACTCCAGGTTTCTTGCCTGGGAAATCCCATAGAGAAAGGAGACTCATGGGCTACTAACCAGGGGGTGGCAACAGAGTCTGATGTGACTTGGTAACTAAATAACAACAACAGTGATGAAAAAGAGGGGTTTTAGTGGCGAGATATGAGGTTGGTGGGCTTCCCCGGTGGCTCAGTGATAAAGAATCTGCCTGCAGTTCAGGAGACTCAGGAGACATGGGTTCGATCCTAGATCAGAAATATACCCTGATGGAGGGCATGGCAACTCACTCCAGCATTCTTGCCTGGAGAATCCCATGGACTGAGGAGCCTGGCGGGCTTCAGTCTATATGGATATAAAGAACTGGACATGACTGAAGCAGCTGAGCACACACCCATGCATGAAGTCAGTGATCGAGGCATGTTATACCCTCGGAAAGTGTTTGAAATTTAGCCCAAGGTGAAAAGAAGTTTTGAAGTGTTTAGGAAAAACAGTGAAGTTGTCATTTTGGAAGTCTAATACTGGCTTTAATGCAAAAAAATGAGTGTCAGCAAGACCATAAACAAAGTAAGCTAAAACATGGAATAATGTAGACCAGAGTGATAGTAACATGAATTACAGATATAGAAATAGGGATGAGGAGAATGAACTGTTTAGGAGCAAAAATTTATAAGATGCTTTGACTGATGGGAAGGAGGAAAATGTCACAGTTAATTCCTGTTTTGGACCTTAAAACTATGATTGAAATTACAGAAAGGATAAGTTTGGAAGGAATCGACTGATTCTGTTTTTATCAAGTTATTTTTTAAGACTGGACATACAGTTGTAAATTTCTCATAAATAGATATTCATTCTTTAAATATTTATCTAGAGATAATCACACTTTCTATGTCATTTATTCTCGTTATTCCAATTATTATGTATGTGTGAAAGTGAAGTCTCTCAGTCGTGTCCGACTCTTAGCGACCCCATGGACTGCAGCCTACCAGGCTCCTCCATCCATGGGATTTTCCAGGCAAGAGTAGTGGAGTGGGGTGCCATTGCCTTCTCCGAAGGCATATATATATATGTGTGTGTGTGTGTGTGTGTGTCTGTATATGCCTTCAAATCTATATCTCAGTCTAGGTCACTCTCCTGGACTAGAGCCCTGAATATATTCATGAGGTTAAATTTTTTTTCAGTAAAAATTATGCTTTGTTATTAATTGGAAATACAAGATTTTTCAGGTTCTGCTACTTAAGTATGGCAGATGAAATGTTATTCAGTTTTAGATGTTGAGAAGCATAATTGCTTGGGGATAAAGATTGTGATGGGACGTTAGTCTCAAATTTGTGTCTGAAAATACCACTTTAGAAATACCCGATGCTCAAATAAGTAGTTACTGATCACTGAGTTAAACGTTGGAAATTTGAGTTGTCATATTGTGTCTGTAATTGAGGAATAAACAAATAGATGTACAGGAAGTCAGCATAATAATGAAACTAATGAAACTGTTATTAAATATTTCTATGATATTATTATTTCTTTGTCTTGAGATTACTTACTAATTCCGGGTAATTCAAAACATTTGATTTCATCACTTCAGCTCTTACATAAAAATATGTTTAATAATGAAAAACTGACCTTCTCTGATGGTTGTTTACCCATGACTTTCTACTCCATTTTTGACCTTGTCAACTGTGTTATTTTCACACTGTACGTGAATATCTGTTAACATTTTTTCTTATTTTTCTTTTGATTTTGAAAGATATATAACTATATTTAGGATATTTAATGTGCTGTGTCTTTTTCAGTGACTTTAGCTATTGTTCTTTGGAAGATTTTAATAAAAAGGATTTCTGACAACCAAACAAAACAGGAATCAGGTTTGATAGACTTCAGCGTATATTAAGTGTATGTCCTGTCAGGAAAAAATCGAGCATCTAACACAGCTGGAACCTTTTCTGTACTCTGTATCCATCTTAGCTAGCCAATCTTGTGTATTTACTACAGCAACGACATTGATGAATCACTTTAATTTACCAGGCAATTGACGGTTTGCCAAGACTATCAGTGAGAACCGGCTAGAGCTGGTCCTGATCATTAGAGATACATGTATTGTTTCAAAAAAGTGTAACTGATCAGAAAGCAATTTAGATGTACTGTTTTACTACACATGTAGAAACAAATATTTTAGTATCCTTCTGACTTTTATTTTTCTCTTTGTCTTTTCTCCTTTTATGGAAAAATCAACACCTATATAAATCTGTGCTAATTTAGTTATTTGATAAAATTGCTTATGATATAATAGGCCCTTTTAAAGTATTGGCAATAGTTTTTAAATTAAACTTGTAATTGGTTTTTAGAAAATTTTTATGCCATTTTATGTACTTTATTTTGAAGGTAGCAAGTTGTGGTATCAGGTTTTCACTTAAATAGTTTAAACCTTAGGTGAGGACTAGAAAATAGAATGCATGAGCTTTCAAAGTATTATAGACTTCTAGTGAAGATATGTGTAATAGAGGGCTTCCCAGGTGGCTCAGTGGTAAAGAATCTGTTTGCCAGTACAGGAGATGGAGATTTGATCCCTGCAGGAAGATCCCCTGGAGGAGGAAATGGCAACCCACTCCAGTATTCTTGCCTGGGAAATCCCATTGACAGAGGAGCCTGGTGGGCTACAGTTCATGGGGTTGCAAAAAAGTTGGGCAGACTGAGCACCACCAGTCCACTTCATGTATAATAGAGGTACAAAAGGAGATTATCTTGGGAATACAGAGGGAGAATTTAATTACATATGATATGCAGAAGTCATGTTTCCTTCATGCTTAGTGTGTGTAGAATTTATAACTATACACACTGAATTTATTCAGAGCTAACAGTATATTTAGGTGGACTAGATAGCTTGTCTATAACTAGGTGATACTACTGCAATATTTTAAAAATTCAGCATATTTATACAGTACCTATCATATGCCAAGACCTATACCTGGTGTTTTCATATATAAGCAGTGTGCTGGGCGTCATATTATAATACAGGTTGGGGTCTGATGTGCTCCAAATGCCTTTACTGTCTCTTTTTGATCCCTGAAAGTTTACTGATCAGACCTCAAAGCTTAAATCTTTATCACATATATTTTAATTAAATATAGAAATAACCTGGAAGAGTTATTCCTTAAGTCTTCATTCAGTTAAGTTCAGTCACTCAGTCATGTCCGACTCTTTGTGACCCCATGGATCGCAGCACACCAGGCCTCCCTGTCCATCGCCAACTCCCAGAGTTCACCCAGACCCACGCCCATGGAGTCAGTGTCGCCATCCAGCCTTCTCATCCTCGGTCGTCCCCTTCTCTTCCTGCCCCCAATCCCTCCCAGCATCAGAGTCTTGTCCAATGAGTCAACTCTTCGCATGAGGTGGCCAAAGTACCGGAGCTTCAGCTTCAGCATCATTCCTTCCGAAGAACACCCAGGGCTGATCTCCTTCAGAATGGACTGGTTGGATCGCCTTGCACTCCAAGGGACTCTCAAGAGTCTTCTCCAACACCACAGTTCAAAAGCATCAATTCTTCGGCGCTCAGCCTTCTTTACAGTCCAGCTCTCACATCCTTACGTGACCACTGGAAAAACCATAGCCTTGACTAGATGGACCTTAGTTGGCAAAGTATCTCTGCTTTTGAATACACTATCTAGGTTGGTCATAACTTTTCTTCCAAGGAGTAAGCGTCTTTTAATTTAAGGCGGCCTGGTGTGAATGGTGATTGCCCCTTCTGAAAGTAGGCTTTGGCAGAGGAAATAGAAATGGTTTTTGAGGCCCATACTATTTGAACTGAGCTGGTAGAGGCCCAGAAATTAGAGCCAAATGATAAAGAGGTCTTTGTTTTATTTGTTTTGTGTACATTACATATTAAATAGTACTGATCCCTGTTACTTTTTACTATGGTTATTTGAATAAAACATAGCTTATATATTAGAAAAATCAAATCCATACAAAAACCTAAGTTGTTATTTTTTTTCTGTGTAATAGTCTACAGATGACTCATATGTTTTTACTTTATAACAGTAATAATTAAAGTACAGCAAAACATCAAAGAGTGAATTACTTAGGCTAGTTTAACAAAGTAATGGATACATGGGAATGATTTCTAGGGTGAGGATATCTATGAGAAAATTGAGAATGGCTTCATGGAACCCCTAGCTGAGAGAATTCCAATTTTTGCCAGTATTTTTGTGTGCTTTCCCCTTTTCTGAAATAACTCTCTGTGTCAAGGTACAAACTGGTTACATCTTTGTGGAAAGAAAGGTACTCATGTCATTTACCTACTTAGTAAATGTATGTGTTTAATACGTTTCTGGTACTTCTTATATATTTACAAGGCACATTATAAGCATTGACTATGAAATCTCAGTAATGACTTATCCTATCAAAGAAACCTCTCTCTCTAGTTGTATCAACAATCTTTCCAAAGATTCTCTTTCAGTGCAAGAAAGCTTGAACATTTATCACCTTTTTTATTATTTAAGTCAGGGGCATAGGACTGGGATAGATGCTGGTTCTGAGTAGTATATGGCTTCTGTAGTGGCTCAGATGTTAGAGAATTTGCCTGCAATGTGGAAAACCTGGGTTTGATCCTTGGGTTGGGAAGATCCACTGGAGAAGTGAATGGCTACTCATTCCAGTATTATTGCCAGGAGCATTCCATGGGCAGAGGAGCCTGGCGGGCTACACTGCATGGGGTCACAAAGAGTCAGACATGACCTGATGATTCTATGTAGTAATATAAAATTATATTTGAAAAAATATAATTTTAGTTTATTTTAGTAAGTGAACTGTTGCACTGTGTAATCATCCTAGTCTGACTTCTACTTATTAGAGACCTTCCCACCAAATGGGGCAGTACCAAACTTAGGTAATAGAGGTCAGGCTAAAAAAGCAGGGTTTCAGGCAGAATATAAACTATATCCATAATAAATAAAGTACCTGTGAAAAATACTGTCCAAACTGGAACACTTTGACAGTGAAAAAGGGCATTGTTTATGATAGTGCTGGAACAACATGAGATACTAGGAGTATCTCAAGTGAACTGAGACATATGGTTACCCTAGTGATAGATTTGATATATTTATTGAGAGTCGATGAGTGAGGCTACATTTTGTTAAGAGTTGGTGGTCATGTGAATGAATAGGCAACCCTGGTTTTAAGGCACAGGGTCAGGCAGACATGAACATGTTTGGACATGAACATATTTAAGTGGGATCTTCCGAGACTGTCTTTTCTGAAAGGGTGTCTTGGATCTGGGTAGCATATTAAAAGAGAGGCACATATAAAAGAATTGGAATGTAAAATATACTTTGATCCACTCCAGTCTTTTGTGTTCCTGTAATTAATTTTCGTTAACTTCTCTCACCTCATAATTCATGCCTCCACATTTAAACATTCCTTATTGTTGGTAGTAGGAATTATGTGCATAGTTCAGAGGATGATGTTTTTTAATAGCATTGATTCTGTTTTCAAAGACAAGCTTGGACTTGGCTGGATTTAAGAATTTCTTAGAAAATTTGGCTTAGCATATTGTTTCCAAATGAAAATATGGGAATTAGAACAGGAGAACAGATCCTACAACTTGCACATGCTATTTTATATTGGTATTTAAATTTCAAAGTGCTTTTTTGTCATTACAGCATTTAAAAAATGTTTAGTGTGATTTTCCTTGCATCTTTTTATGTTTCATATTTGTATCTTTTATATGTACATGAATATTTTTCATGCTTATATAGTTTATATAAGGACTCTTACAAAAACATGCTCTCTGTGGTTTTATTTTTGAAATTTTTATTGAGCTAATTGGAGACTCATATGTAGTTGGAGTGATTTTAAAGATGTTTTGTAAAGCATGGGTTGGAATGGGTTGTTCAAGGTGCTGCACTGTTCAGTGAAAATAGGCTTAACCTGAAAGTTACCTTTGTGGCAAGAAGTCTTTTATATAGTTTCATCATCATTTATGTTTAATCTTTTACTATTCCAGTCTCTGACTTGTTTACCCACGAGGTCCTCAATGGTTCAATGTCAAGTTTTCCAAACTCCCTTATATACAACTCCCAATTCATAACATGAGCCCCAGATGATCTGCCAAATTTGGTTCATGTCATCCTGCTTCTACCCATCAAATAACACCTTTCCTGAATTCAGAGTGGCCTTCAGGTGCCTCTCTTGAAGTCAAGATGGAAAACTAACATAATTTAAAAGCAAAGCAAAACAAAAAAAAACCCCAAACACCAAACAACAAATAGCAGTCTTGAGTAGGGTAATTTCCCTAGATATATTACTTCTTTTAATTCTCATATGAACCCCAAAAGATTGATGCTCTCAGTTGACAGTTGAGAAAATGAAGTGTTTATAAAGGATATGGAACTAGGCCAGAACGTATTCTAGTACTGGTACTTGGTCTTATTTCATTACAACTCTAAAGTTACACTGAGAGGTTATTACTGAATTAGGCTGCCATAGGAAAATAATTTCTTTTTCCCTCACTTTATCTTTGGTATAGAACCTACTTGCTCTCTCTGGGCTATGGATTCTTTTTGCTCTATTTCTTTTTTTCCTTCTTTCTGTCTCTTCTCATTCCTTGAAGATTGTTGTTTCAGAGGTACTGGCTTTATAATAGCTTTGCCTCAGTGGTGGATAAAGTTGGGAATAAGCACTTTGCTGCTTATCTTACCAAGAGGTGGCATCTGTTTCTCCCCATCTTTAGTCCAGGAGATAGCTCTGTGACATGCTGTGGCCAGTATTAAGGCTCTGCCAGTATGGGCTTAGTATTCTAGAGGCCTGGCAACTTTGCCATTCATCCTCTTGGAACCCTGAGCCACAGTGAAATATGACTGAGTACCTCACCAGAGAGCCTGTCAGGAGAGAGAGAGTGAGCGAGCGAGGGAGCTAGATGTATGGTTAGCCAGTAGCTGTTAGAGGTGTCTCAGCTGAGGCACCAAGCATATCATTGAAGTCATCTTGGATTTCAGCCCCATGAACCTCCAGAAGACTGCTTCTCTATCAGTTACCTAAGTGAGACTAGTCAAAAAAGCTGGCCAGCTGAGTTTAGCTCAGATTGTAGAAACATAAGCAAATAAATGCTTTTTTTTAATGCTACTAAATTTTGGGATATTTCATTAAATAGAAGTAGTACCAGAAATACTCACTGAATACAAATTTATCTTGTCTAAGACTGAAGACTATTACTTTCTGTCATCTTTATGCACATCCCAAGATAATGAGACCTCAGTCAAGGTAAGGTTCTAGTTTCTTTAGGTAAGGGAGTTCAGAGAAATTTAAGGGATTTGGAATGTCAAAACCAGACAAATGAAATTCAAGTAGGATAAGAAAATTATTTTCAACTATCCAAAGGCTTCTTGTAAGAGGAATATAGTTGGTTTTGAGAATGCAAGGAATGGGAAAGATGAAAATGATCAGAAGCCACATATCAATAATTATGTTTAACTTCAATGTGATGAAACTTTCCTCAGATTGAAATTCAACATGGAATTGTCCTATGTAGTGGACTATTCAAAATGGCAGGGGTGCCCAAAGAAAATGAAATGCTGTCCAATGCTGGAGAGTCAAGGTGCAGTTTCTTACCACCTTACACATGTGTGGCAGTCATGTAATCATGCTACTTGGCCTCCTTTCAAGAAAGTACTTCTTTTTCAGCTGTGATAAGTGTAATTAGTTGACAGGTGTAGCTGCAGGACCTTAGAATCCTGTGTAGCGTTTGAGCTAAGGCGGTGCTTTTCAGGTCATCTTCCAGCCATTGACAGAGCCTGGCCATTTCTGCAGTGCAGACCTCTTCCGCAGCCTGTCCTTGCTCTTTAGTTCTCCATTAGGTTGGTTAAGACTTCTGAGATCTGCATTGCATTTCTTACATAGTTCACCTTGATTCTTCTTTCTCTCTTCCCTCTCAGAAGTGTAGGCTCTGCTTTGTGCTCTGAAGGAGCATAATCCTGCTCCCATTCACAGTCCTGTTTTCTTCCTTATCATCATTCATAGATATTACTCTTCAATAAGCATCTTTACTCTTAATTCTGGTACAGCATCTGCTTCAGTCAAGATCTGAGGCCAGTGCAGCGGAAAAAACTAAACTGAGAGGTGGGTCAGTTTAGAAGAATTTTAGTGTCTCTTCAAACCAGCAACCCTGCAGTATTATGATGTGCCATCTAACGGCTCTTAGGTAAAGTTCGTGACTCAGACAGTAAAGAATCCAGCCTGCAATGCAGGAGACCTGGTTTTGATCCCTGATTTGGGAAGATCCCCAGGAAGAGGCACAGCAACCCACTCCAGTATTCTTGCCTGGAGAATCCCATGGACAGAAAAGCCTGGCAGATTACAGTCCATGGGGTTGCAAAGGATTGGACACCACTGAGCAAGAAAGCACAGCACAGGTAGTGCTGAATAATCATTTTACAACAATTCTAAGAAGTAAGGCAAAAGATACTTTTTGGGGTAGAGAAGGCACCTGTCTAAATCACAAACTTTGTATTTTGGGAAATACATTCTTCAGAATTGCAAAGGTGCATTTAGTCTTAAAAAATAATTCATTTGCTAATATTTGTAACTATCTAGAGTACTTAAATCTACTAAACAGCACAAAAAGATGGAAATGCATCAATGTCTAGTAATAGATGTCTGTTTGGATTAAGCCCCTTGTATCACACATGTCTTCTGGACAAATAGTGCCAACAGTGAAGAGGATTAAAGGGAGCAGTATAGAAAAACTGTTCTGGTGCTATTTATTATAATTTAGAAAATAGTCTTCCATTTTACTTTCTGTTGATATGTTTTTTATTAATCTGCTCAATCATCTAGATCTTATATAATTATCACATAACAAAATAAATACTAATAATCAGCTTTAAAATATGGACACTATTAAATTATGCATCTCTTGGATATATGTGAAATTCTAGAATAAAATATACTGAAATTAATAATCTTGAATTGGAATGAACTTTTTAGTTTTTTTTTTTTAATGTTGTGCTTATGTCAAATGAATGTAAAACAAATGCTTACTTTGAAGATTTGAAGTTAACATTTCAGAAAATATTCTTATCAGGCCAGCCTGTGATTCCCAGAATGCCTGTGTTTATATAGGTGATAAGACTAGGGCGAAAGTAGCAGCCAAATTAAAACATTCCTTTCAGTTCATGCATACTCCAACCTCTCTCGTCTTCCCTGGTGGCTCAGAGGTTAAAGCGTCTGCCTCCAATGCGGGAGACCTGGGTTCGATCCCTGGGTCGGGAAGATCCCCTGGAGAAGGAAATGGCAATCCACTCCAGTATTCTTGCCTGGAGAATCCCATGGACAGAGAAGCCTAGTACATTACAGTCCACGGGATCGCAAAGAGTCGGACACGACTGCGTGACTTCACCTTCACCTTCACCAACCTCTCTCTGGAATCCCTGGGTATATCATGTGAGATATAGTAATAAGACATTGCTTTCATGGCACATGGAGCTCTGTTTTTTAAAGCCTCCTTTGTTGAACTCTTGTCATCTGCCAGGTAGTATGCTAAGTTCTTTAAGTAGCTTATCTCATTAATATCACCGCATCCATATTAGATAGGGACTATTGTTATTTTCATTTTTCACTCAAGAAATCTGAGGGCTGGAGAAATTAAATAATATGAGCAATGTCAATGTAGTGCATAAAAGCACTGGGTTTTAACCCAGTTTTGGCTGACTACAGGGTCTGTGATGTCATAACCATTGTGTTACCTAGACTTTTCTGTTCTCCTACTTGCTGTCTGTTCTTTCAGTCACTGAGAGTCAAAAGTGCCACTGGTCAGCGTGGAAGACACTGATGACACCCCTGCTGCTGCTCTCTGTTGGGTCCCTCCTCTGCTGCCGCTGAAGCCCAGGCTGTGGATGCCCAGGGTACGGGGAGCTGATGTGCAGGGGGCTAAAGGAACTCTTGTTGCCGCCAAATGTGCTGTTATCACTGACTGCACTGCTGCTGTCATTAGTGCTTCTGCCAACGCTGCCAGCCCTGCTGTTGCCAGTGCCAGTGCCGCTGATGCCCTGGGCTCTGGGTGTCCCAGGGTGACTCTGTAGACAAGCAGCTGCTTTTAGATTTCGCTTGCTCATTACCTGTAGTTCCTTTGCCTTCGGACTCAGGCTTATGTTCATGGAGCCTAGGATAGAAGATAATGGGAAGTATGTCTTATCTTCTCCAGCATCTGGGACAGCTGGCCTTGAACCAAACATGTGCACTTCAATTCTTTTTTCTCTTCTTCCTTAGAGATTTCTTTTCCCCAGAGGCTCTTTCTTCCCTCCTGCAGTGCCCCACCAGCCCTGGAAACTGAGCATAAACACTTGAACCTTAGAATGAACATAATTTAGTCTTAATGTGGAAGCCCCACTACATTAGATATTTCAGTTTGAAAATTATTATAAAGAACACTTAAATTTTATAATATTGAATATGTACTTAGGTGTGCAAGAATTGAATCATGCTAATTCTTAAAGAATTGCCATAATCAACTTTGATCTAGCAATAGTGGTTTCAATTTGATTTGCATTATTAAAAAAAAATTACTAGGGCTCAGAAAGTCAAATCTTTCTCTGAAGCCCTATCAATGATTCATACAACTCATATCAAAAGGCTTACAGGGATAAGGTGGTTTGTTGGTAGGGTGATTCTCTTTTGCTTTTGCTTTCAACCCTGACTCACAAGGAGGACAGTGTTGTCTCAAAGCTGGAACATCATGTCAGTGTATGGCAAAACCACTACAATATTGTAAAGTAATTAGCCTCCAATTAAAAAAAAGAGAAAAAGAAAAAGGCAAAAAGAAATAAGGAAATAGCATGAAAATTTACAAATATATACCCATTAAAAACAGAAAAATATGGATTTTTTAACTGAAGGAAAACAAATAACATTGCTGAATTCTTTACCATCTTAACTGAAAGCAAAAAACGTGTTTGAATTTTTTAATTGAGAAAAGCATATGGGGGAAAAAAACTCTTAGTTCTATGCCTGAAATGTTTCTTTTTCTTTTCTTTTATTGCTTATAAGTAGTCTAGTAAGAAAAAGGTAAGATCCTGGTCAGAAATCACTCTTTTTAAAAGAAATATTTATTTTTTAATTGAAGGATAATTGCTTTACAGAATTTTGTTGTTTTCTGTCTAACCTCAACATGAATCTCTTCTTAATGACTACTTTTCCCCTTAAGGATAAAGCAATCTCTCTTTTTTTTTTTTTTTTTGGTTTGTTTGAGTACAATGCAATTTATATTTCCATTCTACCTATAATAATAGAGAGTTTTATGTTTCTTCTAAATTTATTGGGATATAATTGATGTATAGTGTTGTATAACATTTAAGATATATAGGAAAATAGTTTTTCTAACTTTAAGGTATATAGGATAATAATTTGACTTACATGCATCATGAAATGATTACCACAGAAGTTTAGTGAACATCCATCATCTCATATAAATACACATTAGAAAAAATTGTTTTCCTTTGTGATGAGAACTCAAGATTTACTCTTTTTAATAACTTTCATATGTAACATATAGCAGTGTTTATTGTATTTATCATGTTGTACATTATATTGCCTGTACTTAAAACTTGTTTTATAATTGGAAGTTTATACCTTTTGACTGCCTTTATCCAATCCCCCTCCACCCACCTCTGATAACCACAAATCTCATTTCTTTTTTTATGTTTGTTTGTTTTTAGAGTATCATTGACCTACAACACTATGTTAGTTCCTGTTATACAACATAGTGCTTCAGTATTTCTATACATTTCAAAATGATCACCATGATAAGTCTGCTTATCATCTGTCATCATACAGATATGTAACAAAATTATTAACTACATTCCCCACATTGTACATCTCATGCTCTTGACTCATTTATTTGCAACTAAAAGTTTGTACCTATTAATCTCCTTCATCTGTTTTACCTGCTTTGTGTTTTGTTAATTAAGCAAATGGGGAAATGCATACATTGCAGACATGGTGAAATTCTTGATTTGTCAAATGTGTGGACTTCCAGTAAATTTCATAAGGAATATAATTTTATTTAACAAGTGTAAATATGTGAATTTTTAAACATATTTATATTTAAACTTAGAACATACATGTTAAGATTCTGTTTTTATATGTATAATCTGCATTTTTATTCTTAATTGATTTAAAAAAATTTTAAAATTAGAGTCAAAGAAAAATGTTAGTATGTGAAAAATAATCCAAATATCTTACTATGTTTAAACATTATACATAGGTATGTGTTTTATTATTTTCTGAGCTACATGCTAGAGTACATTGTAAAGAACTTTGGATAAAATTAAATTCTGGAAGCAGTGCAGAGAGAAGTAAAATATTGTTGCCTTGTATTTCAGATCCTTCTTATTTTTCAGTTTTTAGTGGGAATTTATGCATCTCCCATAAAAATGCCAATGTATTAATGTAGTTATAAATGTAGAAGAAGGATGTTTGAGGTTTGTAGGTTGACAGATGCCTTTATAAATATCAGTGTTTATGAATATTTAATATCCTTTCTATTATTTGCACTTAATGTTTCGATTTCATTTTAACAGTATGTATATGAAGTGGTTGATCCTTTTCTAGATGATTTTTTCCCCCCTTTTATGCTCACATATTTAGGCAGATGAGGTTTGGAAGTAGTTGAATTCAGAGTTCATTTTGGAGCAGACTGGTGGGGATATTTCCCAATAGCTTTTTCAGAGAAGTACTTACTACTTTATAGTTAGTCATTTTTATCTTTAAGTAGCTGTGTAATACTTCAGTTCATAAATTCTTAGAAAGTTTAAACAAAGCAAAACAATGATTTGGAAAGCAATAAATTAAAACCGTAAATGATTTAGGGAGTCTCTGGAAATAGAAATACTAACAAATGCTATACAGGGTAGATTTTATTTTAATGTCTAAATTTATTAACCTGTGAAAGGAGAACTTTTAAATCGAAAATATGGCAGCACTTTAATTATGGTGGTTTTGTTAAAAGCCTACTACTGCAGTAATAAGGTGTATTTTAGGTACCAGAGCTATGGCAGCTGTCAAACACCAATATTTTTTCCCTGAGAATAGGTTTGGTGTAATGTTTTTCAAGGACAAGTTGCTCAGCTATTGTCTCAGTGAGCACAGCTAGTTAATATTCAACAGTTTTCTTAATCAAAATTGTATGTCCTGCTCCCTAGAGTGTTTGTTAAAGTGATTGTATGTTTATCAGAGCCTTCAACAGCAGAAACAGAATATTCCTAGATGAAGTGCTGGTAATGAGAGCCTATATTATCCAAAGGTGCTGATAAGAAATAGAAAATGCTGTCAAAATACATTGTTTGTGAAAAAAAAAAAATTACTATAGCTCAAAAAGTCAAACCTTTCTTTGAAGCCCTTGTAGTTTCTGTAACTTCAATTGTTTATCTGGGATAATGGGGCAGCAGGGGTATGGTGATATCCTACTATACACTCCAGGAATTGCATGCCGGTGGTCAAATAGTCTGGGGGTCTATTAATCATTGCTTCTGTTGGATGGCTGATTAAGGTTCTTCACAACATGTTTCCTTTAGATTACAGAAAGTTCTTAATGAAGTAAAGCTTGAGGGCATTAGAGAGCTCAATCTGGCATTCTGCAAATGGTATTGAAAAGTCATGTGGGGAAAACAAGCGTTGCCAAAAGTAAAATAATGCAGCAGCTACCGTTTTCCATGAAATAATGTGTTTAAGGTGCAGGTTTGGTTACTACTTTTGTTTCTACTTCAAATTATTTTCTATTTGGTGACACTGTGCTGGAAGCAGAGCTGTCCTGTTAGATATGACTTTTTCTTCCAATGGTAGTACCTATCATTTACACACATACATGCACACACATACACCATACAAATACCTCTTTCTCTCCTCTCTCTCTCTCCCCCTTCCTTGAAATAATCAAAGGTATTGTTGAAAAATATGGCTCCTGTAATACTAGAAAAGAACATTTGTATTTTGTTTTGTCTCTAGTAGTATTCTATGAGGAATGAAGTCTTGTGCAAAAAGTTCATTTTAATTATCATGTTGGTGGATTCTCCTGTAGAATCATAACACTGACTAATAAAAAGTTTTTGGTCATTGTTTGACTTTGAACATTAATTAGGAAGCAATGCACCTACAACCCATTGGAGTTAGTCTTTGTAAAAAATAATGTTTTTGAAGGCTTACATCCAGGGATATCAATCATTTCAGTGATACTGAAGCGTGTTCTGGACTTTATGTATTAATCTTTAACATGTAGAGATGGGCATATTAATGAAAAAATTGCTACTATATATTTGAAACTTAAGCCAGAAATAATGCTGATACTCAAAATACCTTGTTTACTTGGTATTGTCATGTGTGGTCAGTTAATTTCTAACTACTTTTTAGATAAATTGATCAATTTCATATTTTAATTTATTGTAAGTTTTAGCTTACAGTTGTTTCAAAATATGAATCACAGATTGATTTGATAACAGTTTTTGGTAGAATTGTGAATCGATCAGTCCAGTCAGGAGACAGGAGATGGAACCCATAGGAAGTTAACCAAGAGAGCTTAATATAAAAAATTATTAAATTGTGACAACAGAGTAACCTATGAGATATGGGGAAACTTATGCAATACCCTGGAGCCAGGGGAGTGTACCAAGGAAGCACAGACTTGGAAGAGGTTCAGATCTTTGGAGAAAAGGTGTAATTCATCCCATTGTACAGTAGAGAAGTTCATGGGTTTGGTCGTACATCTTGAGGTGGTCCCCAGTTGCTGGGTAAGGTGGCAGCACAGAGAGCAGGGGTGGCACTGGAAATTAAACCAGAGATTGTGAGTCAGTGAGCATGGGCCCCTTCCAGGTTGCTCGGTAGGGAGAGTCCTCACTGGAGAGGAGCCGAGGACCTGCAGTGACGCCATCAGGAGTTCAGACAGCTGGCAACCAGCAGCAAACAACTCTGGCCTGTCGGACTGGTGAAGAATCCTGAGTTCTGGGCCTTCTGTGTGGCTGAATGTCCACTTGTGTCCACTGAATATCTTCACAACTACATGTAGATCACTGATCCTCATCTACCACAACAGAAACTTTGGGAAGGCCTTTTTCCTGTAGTGTCCTTCCAACTTTCTCCATCTGAAAAGCTCAACATCATCCTGATTATAAAAAAGAAATGCTTAAAGGAATTCCACCTATGATCATGGAGGATATATTTATTGAAGGGTACATTCAAAGCTGGAAGGCAGTTAAGTCATAGCTGGCATCCATTGCATCATATTTAGATGCTTACATAGCTAATGTTACAGCAAAGTTGATAATTCTGTTAAGAATGTCATGTTCTATACAGGTGTCCTAGGTTTAGCCACTAGTGCTTGTCTATCCTGATTAGTTGCATTACCCATGTTTTCAGCAGCTGAGAGCTTAGGACTGTGCTTATTTTTCACTGTGCCTTTTATATACACCAGATATAGCTCTCTGAAGTGGGTTAGGAGCCCATCTATATACACCACTGTATTTATACCCAAATTTTTAGATTAAGTGTTTGAGCAACCTCAGTGGAAGAAACTCATGGAGTATCAATAAACACTTTTCTAATTTGAGCCTTTTAGATCTTTTTTATCAGCAAGTGAGGAAACTATGTACCCCTAGAGTCTGAACTAGAAATAATACATAGTTCATTTGGCAAATCTGCAGAGCAGTATTGATTTTGAGGCATTGAGGAGCATGCAAATGCATAGATCAGGTTTTTCCTAATTAGTCATTCCTTTCTCTGCTGTTCAGTTCAGTCGCTCAGTCGTGTCCGACTTTTTGCGACCCCATGAATCGCAGCACGCCAGGCCTCCCTGTCCATCATCATCTTCCGGAGTTCACTCAAACTCACATCCATTGAGTAAGTGATGCCATCCAGCCATCTCATCCTCTGTCATCCCCTTTTCCTCCTGCCCCCAATCCCTCCCAGCATCAGAGTCTTTTCCAATGAGTCAACCTTTGCATGAGGTGGCCAAAGTATTCGAGTTTCAGCTTTAGTGTCTATTCCTTCCAAAAAATACCCAGGGCTGATCTCCTTTAGAATGGACCGGTTGGATCTCCTTGAAGTCCAAGGGACTCTCAAGAGTCTTCTCCAACACCACAGTTCAAAAGCATCAATTCTTCGGCGCTCAGCCTTCTTCACAGTCCAACTTTCACATCCATACATGACCACTGGAAAAACCATAGCCTTGACTAGATGGACCTTTGTTGGCAAAGTAATGTCTCTGCTTTTGAATATGCTATCTAGGTTGGTCATAACCTTCCTTCCAAGGAGTAAGCGTCTTTTAAATTCATGGCTTCAGTCACCATCTGCAGTGATTTTGGAGCCCCAAAAGATAAAGTCTGACACTGTTTCCACTGTTTCCCCGTCTATTTCCCATGAAGCGATGGGACCAGATGCTATGATCTTCGTTTTCCAAATGTTGAGCTTTAAGCCAACTTTTTCACTCTCCTCTTTCACTTTCATCAAAAGACTTTTTAGTTCCCCTTCACTTTCTGCCATAAGGGTGGTGTCATCTGCATATCTGAGGTTATTGATATTTCTCCCGGCAATCTTGATTCCAGCTTGTGCTTCTGCCAGTCCAGCGTTTCTCATGATGTACTCTGCATATAAGGTAAATAAGCAGGGTGACAATATACAGCCTTGACGTACTCTTTTTCTTATTTGGAACCAGTCTGTTGTTCCATGTCCAGTTCTAACTGTTGCTTCCTGACCTGCATGTAGGTTTCTCAAGAGGCAGGTAAGGTGGTCTGGTATTCCCATCTCTTTCAGAATTTTCCACAGTCTGCTGTTAGTACAACTATTGTTCTAGTTAAGGTGCGAAAAAGTTATTATTAGTGACTGCTTTCTAGTGTTCTATAGATTATATTGTTTTTATTCATATTCATATACTGTTGCAGTCATATATCAGTAAGCTGTCAACTATGTATATTTAAAAGACAGGTATACAGGAGTCAAATAAGGTGTTTAAGAAGATGTATATAGTTAATAATTCTTTCATAAAATTGGTTTATTATGAAGCACAGTAACAACTGGGTGCTAAATCACTCACCGTATTTGTCTGTTAGTGCTTTAACATAGAAATTATGTTAAATAGGCAAGCAAATTTTTTTTCTAGCACCCAGGACATAGAACACTTCTACACTTCTGTGATAAGTGATTTATTCTTTCTTTCGTTAAAGGGGGGAAAAAACCCCCAAAAAACATCTTTGATGGAAATGCTATACTTTCTTTGACAATTTGCTTTGGATTTATACTCTTTCTTCAAGACAAGTGCTTTTTCTACCCCCTTTCATAAAGGAAGGAGGGATGGAATATTTTATTATACATCTTAAAAAATTCCAACATGAATAAATCCAACAGATAAATTGCTTGCAATTACATTTTCAAAAGAGTGTTTCAGGAACTAAACACTAAATAAGCATTGAGAAACTAATACTTAAGTAGAAATGGTTTATTTGTCGTGTGGAAAATAGGTGATTCTATAAAAGCCATTATGATCTACCTCTATAAAATGAATAATGGAATGATTACAGGGCAAGAAATATGCTTTGCTGTGAAATCATTTTCTAAAATTTTCTAACATTAAGATAAAATCTACTAACCCTGAATTCTGTGTATGGTGGTAAGGTGTATGGATGAATTCATCTGTATAATGAATATAACAAAGCATTACATGATGAAGTGGATGTAGGAGTGATATAATACTCTCACCTTTAATGTGCTTGAAATCTTTAGCTTTTTAATTGTAGATATTTTGTTTGTTTCTGCCACAGACCAAGAATTTACAAAGTTATTTAGTCAAAAATACATAACTGATTTAGAATGAAAACCAGAAAAAAAAAATGATAGAAAAAACCATGGGGCTAATAAATAATATGGCATGTTACTAATTAACAGACATTTATGAAATTTATCTTTTCCATGGCTCTGTGAACATTAAGCTTGAAAATAGTAAGTTTAATTTTCCTTTGGTTATAAAAGGTAACAAGTAATTATGGATCCATTTGTTGAGTGTACTCTAGGTACAAGACTGATATGTACATAATTGATTATCTTCACTGATCCTTATACTAGTCATCTAAGATACACATTATTTGGGACCTCAGAGTTTTAAATGGAAGTTCAAACATAACAGGAGATTTGGACATGGTCACATAGCAGGAAGTATGAACAGAGATACCAGTTCTAGATTGCATATCACCAAAGCCCAGGCCCATTCCACTACATAGTTTGGCTTTTCAAAGTTAAAAATGATTAAAGCATTTGCTTCTTTAGATGTTAATAATTTGATAATTTTAACAACTTCTGTGTTGAAGACTGAAAATCCAGATGGTGATTTCTATTAGACATGTGTTGGCTCAGATTTTACTTCTGTTCACCCTAACGTAGATGAAAACTAAAAGGTGATATGAGTGAGCAAGGTGAATAAAATTTTTGAAAATCATTTTTCCTACTTCTGGGAATCTTCTTGTTGCTCTTGAGGCTTTCATTGGTGATTTTGCTAACATAATAAAACCTGTGTTGATTTCATCTTTGTGCCTAATTTATAGGTTCTTATTTTCTAACATTCAGTTCAGTTCAGTTCAGTTGCTCAGTCGTGTCTGACTCTTTGTGACCCCATGAATTGCAGCATGCCAGGCCTCCTTGTCCATCACCAACTCCCGGAGTTTACCCAAACTCATGTCCATCTAGTTGTTGATGCCATCCAGCCATCTCATTCTCTGTCGTCCCCCTCTCCTCCTGCCCCCAATCCCTCCCAGCATCAGGGTCTTTTCCAATGAGTCAACTCTTTGCATGAGGTGGCCAAAGTAACCTTACTCCTTAAATATTTCAGTAATAAAAAGAATAATCATCATAATAATGAACTTTCCCTTTCATTTTCTATAATCCCATTATACCAATAAATATATTATTTTCAGGTTTATTTCTTATCCCTCCAGTTAGAAAGTAAGCTACTTAAAGGTTGTATCACCTTTTTCTCTTAATGAGAGAGGCTTACATGGTAGTTATTTACATAATACACCGATAGATTAAACATCTAATTATTCTGAGTGGAGAGGGTATCATGAAGTCAGGTTTTGCTAATTGTAACAAGATGTTTGATAGACTCAGTTTCTGAACTTCTTGGCAAGATTAGCCTGTTATGATTATATGAATATCTTGCAGGTTTAGAATAAGACATATTGCATTCTCATCAGTAAAAGTCCTGACAAATGATCTAGCATTAGAAAAAGGCATCAGATTTTTTTTTGAATGAAGTGCTGTGATATCATTATTGTGGTAGTAGTGTAGTATTAGTTGCTCAATCATGTCTGACTCTTTGCGACCCCACGGACTGTAGCCCATCAGTCTCCTGTGTCTGTGGGATTCTCCAGGCAAGAATAGTGGAGTGGATTGTCATTCCCTTCTCCAGAGGATCTTCCCAACCCAGGGATCGAACCCTGGTGTCCTGCATTACATGCAAACTTTTTACCATTAGAGCTACAGGAAGGACCTATCATTATTGGGAAGAGGTTAAATGCTTTACCAGAAAGATTCAGAAACAAGTTGAAATTCTAAAAATTTCTTAGAAATATGCTTTGAGGCATCATGGCTGAATGAATAGAGAATAAGCTTGTGTTACATGACCTAGGTAGGAATTCTAGCTCTATCACTAGCTCTGTGAATTTAGCCAAGTTAAATAAAGTCACTAAGCCATGTTTCCACACCTACAAAATAAAACTAATTGCATCCTTCATGTAAGTTTTTGTGAGGATTAACTAGAATAATAAATTGAAAAGTTGTCTAGAAAAAGAAGATGCTGAACAAACATAATTACTTTCAGTTTCAGATATCAAAGTCAATTTAATGCAGATTATTTGATGTACTGAAGATTATTAATATTCTGAATACAGTGGAGAGAAAATCAAGGGGATTTTATGTTGGTTTTGGCTCTTTCTTAGGTTAATTAGTCTCTTTATCTAAGAGTTAAGCTGCTAGTTACCTTTTCTCTAAGCTAATGGGTATGTTAGGATCTTTAATCTGCTTCCTTTTGGCTTCCTTCTCTAAATTAGAGTTCAGGAAAGAAGAAGTTCTTTGGTGGGTTGTTTATTACATGCTTTTATAACAGTCCATTGTTAGTTGAGAATTAACTCTAGAGCTTTTTATTCCTACATATTATAAAAATAGAATAATTGTGCAAAAATGAGTATCAAGGAAACATATGTTTTTAAGTGAGTATATTGATCTATTATGTGAAGAATTTTTTTTTAATGGGAATTATTTTGACCTTATTGCTGAGTTCCTTCAGGTCAGCTTCATACTCTCTCCCCTTCTCGTGTTTGTAAAATGGTCAATTGCAGTGATTACATTCAGCTTTATACTGCTAGGTTTATTTATCTAATTAAAATGTCCCAGAACACAGAACACACATCCTGGAACTACGTGAAATGTTTGTTATCAGAAGAATTATCTCTTCAATAAATGGTGCTGGGAAAATTGGACAGCTACATGTAAAAAAATGACACTAAAACATTCTTTAATACCATCACACACACAAAATACCTAAAATGGCTTGCCTTGCAAACGAACAGAGATCATTCTGTCGTTTTTGAGATTGCATCCAAGTACTGCATTTCGGACTCTCTTGTTGACCATGATGGCTACTCCAATTCTAAGGGATTCCTGCCCGCAGTAGTAGATATAATGTTCATCTGAGTTAAATTCACCCAATTCCAATCCATTTTAGTTCGCTGATTCCTAGAATGTCAACATTCACTCTTGCCATCTCCTGTTTGACCACTTCCAGTTTGCCTTGATTCATGGACCTAGCACTCCAGGTTCCTATGCAATACTGCTCTTTACAGCATTGGACCTTGCTTCTATCACCAGTCACATCCACAACTGGGTATTGTTTTTGCTTTGGCTCCATCCTTTCATTCTTTCTGGAGTTATTTCTCCACTCATCTGCAGTAGCATATTGGGCACTTACTGACCTGGGGAGCTCCTCTTTCCTCTTTCAGTATTCTATCATTTTGCCTTTTCATACTGTTCATGGGGTTCTCAAGGCAAGAATACTGAAGTGGTTTCTATTCCCTTCTCCAGTAGACCACATTCTGTCAGCCTCTCCACCATGATCCATCTGTTGGGTGGCCCCACATGCCATGGCTTAGTTTCATTGAGTTAGACAAGGCTGTGGTCTGTGTGATCAGATTCGCTAGTTTTCTGTGATTATGGTTTCAGTGTGTCTGCCCTACGATGTCCTCTCACAACACCTACTGTCTTACTTGTGTTTCTCTTACCTTCTCTTACCTTGGGGTATCTCTTCACGGCTGCTCCAGCAAAGTGCAGCCGCTGCTCCTTACCTTGGATGAGGGGTATCTCCTCACGGCTGCCCCTCCTGACCTTGAACATGGAGTAGCTCCTCTCGGCCCTCCTGCATCGACGCAGCTGCTGCTCCTTGGACGGACATCACTATTAGAAAAAGACAAATCAAAACTACAATGAGATATCACCTACAGCAGTCAGAATGGCCATCATCAAAAAGTCTACAAACAATAAATGCTGGAGAGCGTGTGGAGAAAAAGGAACCCTCCTTTCTAAATGTTTCCTGCAAATCTAAATTGGAGCAACCACTATGGAGCAATCCCTCTGCTGGACATATATATCCAGAGATAACCAATGGATTGAAAGCATCCCAATCTCCATTGCAGTGTAGTTTATAAAAGCCAATACATGGGAAAACAAATGTCCATTGTCAGATGACTGGATAAAGAAAATGTGGTGTACATACACACACACAATGTAATGCTACTCAGCCATAAAAAAGAATGAAATAATTCCATTTGCAGTAACACAGATGAAACTAGAGATTATCATACATAGTGATGTAAGTCAGAGAAAGGCAAATATCATATGATATCACTTAAATGTGGGGAAAGCTAAAAAATGATACAAATAAACTCATTTACAAAACAAAAACAGACTCACAGAGAATGGATTTAGGGTTACTAGAGGGAAGGGTGTGCGGGGAGACAGATGGCATTTGTGATTGACATGTACACCCTGGTATATTTAAAATAGATAACCAGCAAAGCAGGCTTCCCTGATGCACAGATGGTGAAGAATCCACCTGCAATGCAGGAGACCCTTATTAGATCCCTGGATGGGGAAAATTCCCTGGAGAAGTGAGCTACCCAATCCAGTAGTCTTGGTTGCAGAATCCCATGAACAGAGGAGCCCTGTGGGCTGCAGTCCAAGGGGGTCCCAAAGAGTTGGACACGACTGAGTGACTAAGCACATACACACACACAGACACACACATAGACACACACACAGACACACACACACACACACCCAACAAGTACCTACTGTATAGCAGGGGGAACCCTGCTGAATACTCTGTAATAACCTAAATGGTAAAAGATCATGTAGGAGGGCTCCTTTTTCTCCACATCCTCTCCAGCGTTTATTGTTTGTAGACTTTTTGATGATGGCCGTTCTGACTGCTATGAGGTGATATCTCATTGTAGTTTTGATTTGTCTTTTTCTAATAGTGATGTTGAGTATTTTTTAATGTGCCTCTTGGCCATCTGTATATCTTCTTTGGAGAAATGTCTCTTTAGATTGGCTGCTCAGTTTTTGGTTTGGTTTTTTTTGTTTTTTATAACATTAAGCTGCATATGCTCAGTTGCTCAGCTGTGTCTGATTTTTTGTGGCCCCATGGACTGTAGCCTACCAGGCTCCTCGGCCCATGGAGGCTCATGAGCTGTATGAACTGTTTGTACATTTTGGAGATTAATCCTTTGTTGGTCACATCATTTACAAATATTTTCTCCCATTCTTTGGGTTGTCTTTTCATTTAGTTTATGGTTTCCTTTAATGTGCAAAAGTTTTTGAGTTTGATTAGGTCCCATTTGTTTATTTTATTTGTATTTATCTTACTGTAGGAGACAGCTCAAAATAGATATTGCTGGGATTTATGTCAGAAATTTGGAGAAGGCCCTGGTGACCCACTCCAATACTCTTGCATGGAAAATCCCATGGACGGAGGAGCCTGGTAGGCTGCAGTCCATGGGGTATCTAAGAGTCGGACACACTGGGCGACTTCACTTTTACTTTTCACTTTCATGCTTGGAGAAGGAAATAGAAACCCACTCCATGTTCTTGCCTGGAGAATCCCAGGGGCGAGGAGCCTGGTGGTCTGCCGTCTATGGGGTCGCACAGAGTCGGACATGACTGATGTGACTTAGCAGCAGCAGCATGTCACAGATTCTTCTGCCTGTATTTTCCTCTAAGAGTTTTATAGTATCCAGTGTTACATTTAGGTCTTTATTTGTGTCTCCTGTAGATAGCATATTTGGGATGTTATTGTTGTTATTTTTATCTAGTGTAACAATCAATCTTTTTGATTGGACTAACTTATACATTAAATATCTAATCTTATTGTTGATAGGGTTGACTTTTTGTCTGCCTTTTAAAGTTATGCATTATACACAAATATTAATATATATTAGTTATTTTCTTAGTGATTGTGCAGGGACTTATAGTATACATCATAGTTTCTTAGAATCTATCTCAGAGTTATATGCAAAATAATATAATTAAATGCATATTATTTTATGCAGTTACCTTAAATCAGTTAAGACAAGAAAGATCTTCATGATGAAGATAATCACGATGGTGTGATCACTCACCTAGAGCCAGACATCTGGAATGTGAAAGATAATGCTGTGAAAGTGCTGCACTCAATATGCCAGCAAATTTGGAAAACTCAGCAGTGGCCACAGGACTGGAAAAGGTCAGTTTTCATTCCAATCCCAAAGAAAAGCAATGCCAAAGAATGCTCAAACTACTGCACAATTGCACTCATCTCACATGCTAGTAAAGTAATGCTTAAAATTCTCCAAGCCAGACTTCAGCAGTACATGAACCATGAACTTCCAGACGTTCAAGCTGGTTTTAGAAAAGGCAGAGGAACCAGAGAGCAAATTGCCAACATCCGCTGGATCATGTAAAAATCAAGAGAGTTCCAGAAAAACATCTACTTCTGCTTTACTGACTATGCCAAAGGCTTTGTGTGGATCACAATAAACTGTGGAAAATTTTGAAAGAGATGGGAATACCAGACCACCTGACCTGCCTCTTGAGAAACCGATATGCAGGTCAGGAAGCAACAGTTAGAACTGGACATGGAACAACAGACTGGTTCCAAATAGGAAAAGGAGTATGTCAAGGCTGTATACTGTCACCCTGCTTATTTAACTTATATGCAGAGTACATCATGAGAAACGCTGGAATGGAAGAAGCACAGGCTGGAATCAAGATTACCGGGAGAAATATCAATAACCTCAGATATGCAGATGACACCACCCTTATGGCAGAAAGTGAAGAGGAACTAAAAAGCCTCTTGATGAAAGTGAAAGAGGAGAGTGAAAAAGTTGGCTTAAAGCTCAATATTCAGAAAGCAACATTCATGGCATCTGGTCCCATCACTTCATGGGAAATAGATGGGGAAACAGTGGAAATAGTGTCAGACTTTATTTTTTGAGGCTCCAAAATCACTGCAGATGGTGACTGCAGCCATGAAATTAAAAGATGCTTACTCCTTGGAAGGAAGGTTATGACCAACCTAGATAGTATATTCAAAAGCTGAGACATTACTTTGCCAACAAAGGTCCATCTAGTCAAGGCTATGGTTTTTCCAGTGGTCATGTATGAATGTGAGAGCTGGACTGTGAAGAAAGCTGAGTGCGAAAGAATTGATGCTTTTGAACTGTGGTGCTGGAGGAGACTCTTGAGAGTCCCATGGTACAAGGAGATCCAACCAGTCCATTCTAAAGGAGATATGTCCTGAGTGTTCTTTGGAAGGAATGATGCTAAAGCTGAAACTCTAGTTCTTTGGCCACCTGATGCGAAGAGTTGACTCATTGGAAAAGACTCTGATGCTGGGAGGGATTGGGGACAGGTGGAGAAGAGGACAACAGAGGATGAGATGGCTGGATGGCATCACCGACTCGATGGACGTGATAAGTCTGGGTGAATTCTGGGAGTTGGTGATGGACAGGTAGGCCTGGCGTGCTGTGATTCATGGGGTTGCAGAGTCGAATACGGCTGAGGGACTGAACTGAACTGAACTGAACTGAAAGAAGAAAGGAGAAGATGCAATTACATATTGTATAGTTTTCTAACTACCTTTACTGACATGCTTTGTTTTTTGGTTTGCGTTCAAATACTTTGGGGTATCATTTGCTTTCAGCCTTAAGAACTTCCTTAAGTATTTCTTAAAAGATGAATGTACTAACAATGAATTCTCTCTGTGTGTGTTGATTATTTTGCTGACTATGAGATGCTTAACTGAAATTTTTTTTTCCCCTTTCATCAGTTTGCCTGAAGCATCTCACTGCTTGATTTTCTTCATTGTTTTTCATGAAAATACAGGTGTTGTTCTTATTCGAGTTTCCTAGTACGTGACAAATTATTCTTCTCTTGTTGCTTTCAGGATTTTCTTGTGTTGTTGTTTGCTTATTTATATGTTTAGTGATGTTGCCTGTTTAGTGAAGTGTGTTTCACTCAGTGTATAGCCTCTGGTTTAGTGCCTTTTCAGAGGCAGAGTCTTGGGCATGTGCATCGTCACCATGGTCTTTTCTCCTACCCTAGGAGTATTCTCTTTAGCTGCATTTTCCGCTGGTTCTTCCTGTTAAAACTTCTAGCTTTTTTTTTTACTGCTATACCTCTTGGTCTCATAGAGTTACCAGCCTCCTCTTCTTACCGTAGAATCCTCATTCCTTTCAGTAGTATCATTTCTCTTGTACTTTCCATGCTCTGACCCAGTAAAGTCACCTCCATTCTGGAGACCTACGGGACATTCGTTTTTTATGGCTTGTCTCTGCTTCTAGGAAGAACACCTGAACAAGTATTCCAGAAATAGGGATAGGTTAGTGACCTGCTTCCCTCAGAGTAACGTTTTTGCTCTAATGAGTTTGGTACCTGGCAGGTATGATAGCCCATGTGTTTCTCTTGATCTTGAATGTGCAACCTAGGAGCTTACTTATAAAAGGGTGATCAAGGCCAAGTATAGTCATCCAGTCACACACAGGGTACTCTTATACCCTGTGAGAGGGGAATGAGTGGAAGGATGCCAGAGCATTTGGCTGTTTTTGCTTTGGAACACAGAGCTGGGCAGAATGAGGCTCTTCCTGGGGTAAAGCCATAGCCCTGGACAAGATCTGCGGGGAGATAGAATCCTGTACTCTTGGCTGCAAATGCTTGTAATGGAGCTTCCATCAGTTTGAGCTGAGTTAGGGGAGTGGGTTGTGACCCAAATGCCACAGAGGCTCACTGTTTCCATTGATTTTGTTGAATAAGTGTTTCTCAAGTTGCATATTATTAGGACAGTTTCCTGAATTTTTAAGTGGTTGCTTTATTTAATTTTTACTTGTTATAGTTCTTCCACTGGGGAGAAGAGTCCACAGAGCCTTTTATACCTCCATCTGTAAGTGCTCTCACAAATCATTTTTTTCCTCCTTTCTGCGCAGTATGTTTTATACAGATGATCATTATGAAGTTGAAATAGTCAAGTTGATGAGACTTTGGATGGATATGAAAACCAAAGACTTTTCACAGAGATTCACTATTTATTATTTATTCTTTGGATTTATAAACACTTTATTGTAGGGAGCTGGTGTTTTTTGTTACTTGATAATGCTTACCAAATACGTGTGAAAAGCAAAAATCTGATCTAAATTGTGGGGAGTTTTGATTAACCTCAGTTCAGTTTAGTTCAGTTGCTCAATCGTGTCCGACTCTTTGTGACCTGAGTAGGCCAGGCTTCCCTGTCCATCACATACTCCTGGAGCTTACTCAAACTCATGTCCATTGAGTCAGCGGTGCCATCCAACCATCTCATCCACTGTCATCCCCTTCCCCCAATTCACCTAGCCCAACTCTTTTTTTTAAAAAGAAAGTTGGATATTCCAATCTGAATAATGCTTTTTTTTTTTTTAAGATCAATATCCACAGGAATCTAACATAGACATGTTTAACTGAATGTTACTGATACTCTTATAAAGTCTGGAAATGTAGCACATATTTAAGATGTGAAGCTCTATATCCATACTGTTTTAAGTAAAGCAAATGTATAAAGGTGAAAGTTAGAAGATACATTTATGAAAAATTTATTATTTTTAAATAAGGAATCCTAAGAGTTCCTTCAGTAGATTCTTCCTGTAGTGTTCTTTTGTGAACGTTTAGTGCACATTTATCTTCATTTACAAAAACTTTTGTTTAATGTTTATAAAAAAGTGTATATTGATACATGTATTCCTTTTCAGGAACATATTTTTCCTATGTATACTTTTTCTGTCTCTGCTAGTAAGTGCCCTCTTCTGCAGTGAAATGATAGATTTTTAAAAAGCGTACATCAAGAAAAATCTACTGTAATACTTTTCATCAAAAAGTAACAATATTTTAATAAACACTGTCTCCCAGTCCTTATTAAAATACCATGAGTTCCAATTTACTCATTTAGAAAAAAATAATAATGATGACATAGACAGAACTATTTTAATCAGCATGATCATCATATATTTTTCTCATTAGAGAGATCTACATGGGAAGGAAAATCACAATTAGAAGGTTGCTTGGTGACTGTAGAATCTGAACAATAGTTAATCTTTGATAATGGGAATATTTCATAGTAAGAAATCATTTTTGGTCTTTTTTTTTTTTTAATCTTTACCCTCTCTTCTGTCTAAAAAATTGAATCAATTTGTAGTAATACAGGCTATAAAAATTAGGGCATATCAACCATAAGGATAATAATTCTGAAAATTCAGTGTACAAATAAACAATGGTAAATTTTGACATTTACAACAATATTTTGCAACCTTAACATTTGAATGTTCTAACAATTTCAGATGTCTATTTCTAGAATAAGCTCTCAGAATCTGATTACAGAATAGATGTCCAGCCTTTAAATGTATCATACTACACTGAACTTATAACTGTTGCCTATCACCCAAAGAAGTGTAAAAGAGCACAGTCTAGGCAAGAGAAGTCTTTAAAAAATAGATAACTTATGGCCAGCATGCAAGTGTGATATCTAGCATTTGATTTCTGTGTTTCAGATACTGTTCACTTTACAGGTGTAATGTTGCTTCTATAGGTAGGAACCCATACGTTTTTAGAAGAGGAAACTAAAGCTGTGTATGTTATATAACTTACCTAAAATTTTTAGTTAGTTAATGATGGGACTGTGGTATTTACGCTAGTAGTCCTAACTCCAGATTTCTCATCCTTACTTGGCCACATTGCATCTAAAAATATGTAAATGTTTTTCTAGCTTTCATGGATTTGAAAATTATGCTTACTGACAGTGTTCCAGTTCCAACTGGAATTATCTCAGGTTTTTTAACTTAGCCTTAAAAGCAGTGGAACAGATCATTCCTAAAGTCATAGAAATTTCCAGCAGTCCTTATAGACCTGGCCCATTCTATAACTGCAAAAATACGTAATGGACAAGATAGTTGAGATGCAGAAGACTATAAGAATGAGATCCAAAGCATGGTGCTCCAGGCATTATCCTAGTGCTTTATGCATTTTATGTCATTTAATCCATAGTAAAATTCTGTGGAATGGGCTTTATTGCCTCCAGATAAAGAAACAAAGTAAGAGAACCCAATCGTGTGCTTTGGATACATTCAGTTCTGTTGCTCAGTCATGTTCGACACTTTGTGACCTCATGAATTGCAGCATGCCAGGCTTACCTGTCCATCACCAACTCCTGGACCTTGCTCAAACTCATGTCCATCAAGTTAGTGGTGCCATCCAACTGTCTCATTCTCTGTCATCCCATTCTCCTCCTGCCTTCAGTCTTTCCCAGCATCAGAGTCTTTTCGATTGAGTCAGTTTTTCACCTCAGTTGGCCAAAGTATTGAAGCTTCAGCTTCAGCATCAGTCCTTCCAATGAATATTCAGGACTGATTTCCTTTAGGATTGACTGGTTTAACTCCTTGCAGTCCAAGGGACTCTCAAGAGTCTTCTCCAACACCACAGTTCAAAAGCATCAGTTCTTCAGTACTCAGCTTTCTTCACGGTCCACCTCTCACATCCATACAGACTACTGGAAAAACCATAGCTTTGACTAGACAGACCTTTGTTGGCAAAGTAATGTCTCTGCTTTTTAATATGCTGTCTAGGTTGGTCATAGCTTTTCTTCCAAGCATCTTTTAATTCATGGCTGCAGTCACCATCTGCAGTGATTTTGGAGCCCCCAAAATAAGGTCTGTCACTGTTTCCATTGTTTCCCCATCTATTTGCCATAAAGTAATGGGACCAGATGCCATTATTTTAGTTTTTTTGAATGTTGAGCTTTAAGCCAGCTTTTTTACTCTCCTCTTTCACCTTCATCAATAGGCTCTTTAGTTCTTCTTTGCTTTCTGCCATAAGGGTGGTGTCATCTGCATATCTGAGGTTATTGATATGTCTCCCGGTAATCTTGATTCCAGCTTGTGCTTCATTCAGCCCAGCATTTCTCTTGAAAGGAAAAGGAAAGCGGAGTCACTCAGTCATGTCCAACTCCTTGAGACCCCATGGACTGCAGCCTCCCAGGCTCCTGTGTCCATGGGATTTTCCAGGCAAGAGTACTGGAGCAGGTTTCCATTTCCTTCTCCAGGGGATCTTCCCAACAAGGGATCAAACCTGGGTCTCCTACATTGCAGGCAGACGCTTTACCCTCTAAGCCACCAGGGAAAAGGTATTTCTCATGATGTACTCTGCATCTAAGTTAAATAAGCAAGATGACAATATACAGCTTTGACATATTCCTTTCCCAATTTGGAACCAGTCCGTTGTTACATGTCTGGTTCTAACTGTTGCTTCTTCACCTGTATATAGGTTTCTCAGGAGTTGGGTAAAGTTGCCATTAGTCCCACCGTAGAGCCGCTGAGCAGACAACCCACAAACTGCAGAACAATTATACCAAAGAAATTCTCACACAGTTAAGAAAGTTCTAGGACCTGCAAAGATTTTCCAACCTGTCCATCACCAATCCCGGAGTTCACTCAGACTCGTGTCCATTGAGTCCGTGATGCCATCAAGCCACCTCATCCTTGGTCGTCCCCTTCTCTTCTTGCCCCCAATCCCTTCCAGCATCAGGGTCTTTTCAAATGAGTCAATCCTTCGCATGAGGTGGCCAAAGTACTGGAGCTTCAGCTTTAGCATCATTCCTTCCAAAGAAATCCCAGGGTTGATCTCCTTCAGAATGGACTGGTTGGATCTCCTTGCAGTCCAAGGGACTCTCAAGAGTCTTCTCCAACATCACAGTTCAAAAGCATCAATTCTTCAGCACTCAGCCTTCTTCACAGTCCAACTCTCACATCCATACATGACCACAGGAAAAACCATAGCCTTGACTAGATGGACTTTTCTTCCAAGGAGTAAGCGTCTTTTAATTTCATGGCTGCAGTCACCATCTGCAGTGATTTTGGAGCCCAGAGAAATAAAGTCTGACACTGTTTCTACTGTTTCCCCATCTATTTCCCACGAAGTGATGGGACCAGATGCCATGATCTTCGTTTTCTGAATGTTGAGCTTTAAGCCAACTTTTTCACTTGAAGAACTGTACAAAAAAGATCTTCATGACCCAGATAATCATGATGATGTGATGACTAATCTAGAGCCAGACATCTTGGAATGTGAAGTCAAGTGGGCCTTAGAAAGCATCACTACGAACAAAGCTAGTGGAGGTGATGGAATTCCAGTTGAGCTGTTTCAAATCCTGAAAGATGATGCTGTGAAAGTGCTGCACTCAATTTGCCAGCAAATTTGGAAAACTCAGCAGTGGCCACAGGACTGGAAAAGGTCAGTTTTCATTCCAATCCCAAAGAAAGGCAATGCCAAAGAATGCTCAAACTACCGCACAATTGCACTCATCTCACATGCTAGTAAAGTAATGCTCAAAATTCTCCAAGCCAGACTTCAGCAATACGTGAACTGTGAACTCCCTGATGTTCAAGCTGGTTTTAGAAAAGGCAGAGGAACCAGAGATCAAATTGCCAACATCCGCTGGATCATGGAAAAAGCAAGAGAGTTCCAGAAAAACATCTATTTCTGCTTTATTGACTATGCCAAAGGCTTTGACTGTGTGGATCACAATAAACTGTGGAAAATTCTGAGAGAGATGGGAATACCAGACCACCTAACCTGCCTCTTGAGAAATCTATATGCAGGTCAGGGAATGTGACTTAGGAGGCCAAATCAATTTAATATAGACTTTGGCTATATTAAAATGTTCATTTGTCTATATAGCTTACAAATATTTGACCTGAATTGTGCCCATTGGTCCCAAGGTTATTGCTCTTTCCAATAATTACAGTCATATCCTAAAATGTTTATTGAGTGTTTAGCACTGCAGGCTCTTTGAGTAAGCTGTCATCAGAGTGTTTTTCTGGAGACAGTTATTATTAACCCTATATAAAGGATAAGAAGCTAGACTCAGAAAGGTTAGTCATAAGAAATAAGTTTACATAGCTCATCTTGAGATTGCTCTTGTGGATTAATAAACAGTATAAGCAAAATGTGGATCACTAATAGTTTTACTTATTTATTGTTATAGAAGTTCATGGTAGTATTAATATTGGATATAAAACTTATTAATACTTGAAAATTAACATGAGTTTAGCAAATTGAGGACAGGGGCCCTGTATAGTTTTCTTTTAATTTCTAAAACATGACACATAATGGCCACTCAATAGATATTTATAAAGAAGCAAAGCAAAGCAAATCAAAGTTATAAATGCATTTATGACAGATACAGTTATGAAAGTTTGTTTATTTTATTAAAGTTTTCTCAGACTGTCCATTCTTTTTTCTTTCTTTTTTTATAAAGTATAGTTGATTTACAATATTAGTTGCAGGTGTACAACTTAATGACTCAATATTTTTATAGATTATATGCCAATTAGAGGTATTAAAAAATAATGGCTATTTTTCCTTGTGCTGTACAATGTATCTTTGTTGCTTATCATTTTGTATATAGTAATTTATATCTTTTAGTCCCATAGCCCTATCTGGCACCTTCTCTCTTTCCTTTCCCCACTGGTAATCACTGCTAATTCGCTTTAGTCATGTCCGACTCTGTGTGACCCCATAGACGGCAGCCCACCAGGCTCCCCTGTCCCTGGGATTCTCCAGGCAAGAACACTGGAGTGGGTTGCCATTTCCTTCTCCAATGCATGAAAGTGAAAAGTGAAAGTCGCTTAGTCATGTCCGACTCTTCGCGATCCCATGGCCTGCAGCCTACCAGGCTCTATCCATGGGATTTTCCAGGCAAAAGTACTGGAAATCACTAGTGGGTTCTTTATAACTGTGAGTCTGTTCTGTTTTGTTGTATTCATTAATTTGGTCTATATTTTACATTCTACATGTGAGTGATAGCATGAGTATTTGTCTTTCTCTGTCTGACTTATTTCACTAAGAATAGTACTCTCTAAGTCCATTCACATTGTTGCAAATGGCAGAATTCCATTTTTATATTGCTGAGTATATTCAGCATTTTATATTGCTAATATATATATTCCATTCTCTCTATATATGCATATAAATATATATGCACACACACACCACATTTTCTTTAACTCCTCATCTGTTGATGGACACTTAGGCTGCTTTCATATCTTGGCTATTGTAAATAATGCTGCTGTAAATATTGGGGTGCATGTATCTTTCATATTAGTGTTTTCATTTTCTTCAAATATAAACCCGGCAGTGGGATTGCTGGATCTTATGGTAGTTCTAGTTCTTTTAGGACCCTCAGTACTGTTTTCCATAATGAATTCACCAGTTGACAGGGCTACCACCGGTGTACAAATGTTCCCTCTTCTCCACATCCTCGCCAACTTTTGTTTTTGTCAACTTTTTAATATACTTAAAAAATAATAATTTATTTATTTTTGGCTATGCTGGGGCTTCATTGCTGCATGTGGGCTTTTCTCTAGTTGAGGCAAACGGGGGCCAGTCCGCAGTTGCAGTGCCTGGGCTTCTCACTGCAGTGGCTTCTCTTGTAGTGGAGCACAGGCCCTGGAGCATGCAGGCTTCAGTAGTTGTGACGTATGGGCTCAATAGTTGCAGTTCCTAGGGCTCTAAAGCACAGGCTTAATAGTTGTGGTTCTTGGGCTTAGTTGCTCCACAGCATGTGGGATCCTCCCGGAGGACAGATTGAACCAATGTCTGCTGCGTTGGCAGATGGATTCTTTACCAGTGAGCCACCAGGAAAGAAGCCCTGTAAACTTTTGATACTAACCATTTTGACAGGTATGAGGTGTAATCTAATTGTGGTTTTGATTTTCACTTCTCTGATAATTAGTGATGTTGAACCTTTTTTTCATGTTCCTGTGCCCATCTGTACGTCTTATTTGGAAAAATGTCAACTCAGGTTTTCTGTTTATTTTTTTTTCATATTGCGTTTATTTATTTTTATGTATTTGCAATTATGTATGAGCTGTTTCTGTATTTTGGATATTAGCTCCATGTTGGTCATATCATTTGAAAATATTTTCTCCCATTTAGCATGTAGTCTTTTTGCTTTGTAGATGGTTTTCTTTGTATTCCAAAAGCTTTTAAATTTTATTAGGTCCCATTTGTTTATTTTTGCTTTTATTTCTTTTGCCTTATGAGACAGATCCAAAAAAAATGTTGCTACAATTTATGCCAAAGACCATTCTGCCTATGTTCTCTTCTAGGAGTTTAATAGTTTCAGGTCTTATGTGTAAGTAGTTAATCCATTTTGAGTTTATTTTTGTATTATGTATGAGGAAGTTCTTATCTCACTCTTCTACATGTAGCTGTACAATCTTCTCATAACCATTTACTGAAAAGGCTGTCTTTACTTATTCTTGCCATCTTGTTGTAGACTAATTGAGGCATGGGGTATTTTGTGACTCTTTATTCTGTTCCAGTGATGCATCTATCTGTTTTTATGTTAGTATCATGCTGTTTTGATTATTGTAGTTTTATAGTTGAGTGTGAAGTCAGGGAGCATGATGCTTCCTGATTCATTTTTTCTTCTCAAGACTCTTTTGGCAAGTCACGGTCTTTTGTGGTTCCATATGAAGTTTAGGATTATATGTCCTAGTTCTGTGGAAAATGTCATGGATATTTTGACAGGAATTGCATTAAATCTGTAGATTGCTTTGGTAAATGTCCACTATAACAATGTTAATTCTTCCAATCCAAGAGCAGGGGATTTCTATGTATCCTTTACAAATTCCTGTATCAATGTTTTATAGTTTTTAGACTATGGGTCTTTCATTTCCTTTTTTTTCAATCACTAAGTCGTGTCCAACTCTTTGCGACACCATGGACTGCAGCATGGGCTTTCCAGGTGGCTCAGTGGTAAACACCCCTGCCAATGCAGGAGACATAAGAGACGCAGAGTTTGATCCCTGGGTTGGGAAGATTCCCTGAAGGAGGGCATGGCAACCCACTCCAGTATTCTTGCCTGGAGAATTCCACAGACAGAGGAGCCTGGTGGGCTACAGTCCATAGGGTCACAAAGAATTGGACATGACTGAAGTGACTTAGCATGCTAGGCTTCCCTATCCTTCACTATTTCCCAGAGTTTGTTCAAACTCATGTCTTTTGAATTGGTGGTGTCATCTAACCTCTCATCCTCTGTCATCCTCTTCTGCTTCTGCCCTCAGTCTTTTCCAGCATTAGTCTTTTCCAGTGAGTCAACTGCTTGCATCAGGTTACCAAAGTATTGGAGATTCAGCTGCAGCAGCAGTCCTTCCAGTGAATATTCTGGGTTTGATTTCCTTTAGGATTGAGTGGTTTGATCTCCTTGCTGTCCAAGGGAATCTCAAGAGCCTTCTCCAGCACTACATTTCAACAGCATCAATTCTTTGGCACTCAGCTTTCTTTATGGTCCAACTCTTACATCCATACATGACACTGGAGAAACCATAGCTTTGACTATACAGATCGTTGTTGGCAAAGTGATGTATCTACTTTATAATACACTGTCTAGGTTTGTCATACCTTTTATCTAAGGAGCAAGTGTCTTTTAATTACGTGGCTGCAGTCATCGTCCAGAGTAATTTTTCTTGTTGTTCTTTAGTTGCTCAGTCATGTCTGACTCTCTTTGTGACCTTATGGACTGTAGCAAGGCAGGATTCCCTGTCCTTCACCATCTCACATGAGCTCAAACTCAAGTCCGTTGGGTCAGTGATGCTGTCCAACCATCTTGTCCTCTGTGTCTTCTTCATTTCCTGCCTTCAGTCTTTTCCCTACATCAGTTCAGTTCAGTCGCGCAGTCGTGTCCGACTCTTTGCGACCCCATGAATCGCAGTACGCCAGGCCTCCCTGTCCATCACCAACTCCCGGAGTTCACTCAGACTCACGTCCATTGAGTCTGTGATGCCATCCAGCCATCTCATCCTCGGTCGTCCCTTTCTCCTGCCCCCAATCCCTCCCAGCATCAGGGTCTTTTGGAACCCCCCCAAAATAAAATCTGTCACTGTTTCCATTTTTTCCCCATCTGTTTTCCATGAAGTGGTGGTACCAGGTGCCATGATCTTTGTTTTTTGAATGTTGAGTTTTAAGTCAGCTTTTTCACTTCCCTCTTTCACCTTCCTCAAGAGGCTCTTTAGTTCCTCTTCACTTTCTGCCATTAAGATGGTATCATCTGCATATCTGAGATTGTTAATATTTCTCCCGGCAGTCTTGATTCCAGCTTGTGCTTCATTCAGTCTGGCATTTCTCTACAGCCTTGATTCCTTTCCCAGTTTTGATCCAGTCTGTTGTTCCATGTCTGGTTCTGACTCTTGGTTCTTGACCGGCATGCAGGTTTCTCAGGAGGCAGGTAAGGTGGTCTGGTATTCTTGCCTCTTCAAGAATTTTCCACAGTTTGTTGTTATCCACACAGTCAAAGGCTTTAGATAGTCAATGAATAATAAGTATATGTTTTTCTGGATTCCCTTGCCTTTTCTCTGATCCAACGGATGTTGACAATTTGAAATATGGTTCCTCTGCCTTTTTCAATCCAACTTGTACATCTGGAAGCTCTCAGTTCACGTACTATTGCAGCCTAGATTGAAGGATTTTGAGCATTACATTGCTAACATGTGAAATGAATGCAATTGTACAGTAGTTTGAGCATTCTTTGGTATTACCCTCTTTGGGATTGAAATGAAAAACAGACCTTTTCCAGTCCTGTGGCCATTGCTAAGTTTTCCAAATATGCTGGGATATTAAATGCAGCACTTTAACAGCATAATCTTTTAGGATTTGAAATAGTTCAACTGGAATTCAATCACCTCCACTAACTTTCTTTGTAGTAATGCTTCCTAAGACCCACTTGACTTCACAAGCCAGGATGTCTGTCTCTAGGTGAGTGGCCACACTGTTGTGGTTATCCAGGTTGTTGAGACTTTTTTGTGCAGTTCTTCTGTGTGTTGCTGCCTCCTCTTCTTATTCTCTTCTGCTTCTGTTCCTTGCCATTTCTGTCCTTTATTGTATCCTTTGCATGAAGTGTTCCTTTGATATCTCTAATTTTCTTGAGATTTCTAGTCTTTCCCATTCTGTTGTTTTCCCTTGGTTAAGTTTATTTCTAGGTATTTAATTTCTTTTGGTGGGATTGTTTCCTTAACTTTATGAGTGTTCATAATTATTGTATAGAAAAACAACCAATTTCTGTATATTAGTCTTGTAGCATGCAACTTTGCTGAATTCATTTATTCTAATTGTTTTTTTGTGGAAACCTTGTGATTTTCTACATATAGTATTGTCATCTGAAAATTCTGGCAGTTTTACTTCTTGCCTTCTAATTTTGATGTCTTTTATTTCTATTTCTTTCTGATTTCTGTGGCTAGGACTTCCAATAATATGTTAAATAAAAGTATTGAGAATGGACATCCTTGTCTTTTATTGATTTTAGAGGAAAAATTGTATCATTGTAGAATTTAATGTTTGGTTTGGCTTTGTCATAAATGGCCTTATTATGTTGATTTTTATTCCCTATTACCAACTTTGATGAACGTTTTTAAATCAAGAATGGATATTGAAGTTTGTCAAATGCTTTTTCATTATCTAATAAGATGATCATGTAATTTTCCATCTTCTTTTTTTAATATGGTGTGTCACATTGATGGATTTGCAAATATTGAACCATTCTTGAATCCCTGGAGTAAATCCCACTTGATTATGGTGTATGATTCTTTTTATGTTTGAACATTTTATCAGTTTTAAATAAGGAATGCCAAAACTGTTCTTTCAATAAATATATAGTATATATCAACATCTGTAGCTGCATAAGGAGACAACTTATAAGGCATTGACTCATGTAGTTATGCGTATATGTTAAGTCACTTCAGTCCTTTCCGACTCTTTGTGACCTGTAGCCTGCCAGGGTCCTCTGTCCTAAGATTCTTCAGGAAAAAAATATTGATGTGACTTGCCATGCTCTTCTTCAAAAGATCTTCCTGACCCATGGATTGAACCTGTGTTTCTTATATCTCCTGCACTGGCAGGTGTGTTCTTTACCTTTAGTGTCACCTGAGAAACCCCCAGCAGTTAATCTCAAGATCTGAAGTTGGTAAGCTAGCTACTCAGTGATGTAAGTTCCAGTTTGAGTCAAAATCATCAAAATCAAACTAGATGTACAAAAGATTTAATGGACCAAGCACATGTGAAGGATAAAGAGGAGGGAGCAGAAGTAGCCTTGGAGATTCTTCAGACTACAATAAATATCTGACATCTATTTCAGAAGAAAGGGAAGAGAGAATTGGGTAGAAAGAACCTCAGATAGCAGAATCATTTAAAAAGTACTAGCCAGTCCAGGGCTTCCCTGGTGGCTCAGAGGGTAAAGCGTCTGCCTGCAATGCAGGAGACCCGGGTTCGATTCCTGGGTTGGGAAGATCCCCTGGAGAAGGAAATGGCAATCCACTCCAGCACTCTTGCCTGGAAAATCCCATGGACAGAGGAGCCTGATAGGCTACAGTCTATGGGGTCGCAAAGAGCGGACACGACTGAGCGACTTCACCTCACCTCAGCCAGTCCAGAGGCTATTTCTCAAGCAAAAGTTGCTGCTACTTAAGGAATTCCATGCTTGATAGGAATGACCTGATTCTAGGAGCCCCTTCATGTTCAGTCATTGACTGGGAGCAGGCTGGGAAAGTGTTTTCAATATGAATACTATAATGGATTCCAAGGTGCAGTAGCTAGAGGCTGTCAATCACTTATGCTCTCCACAACTAGTGTTATTGAAAGAAGATAAGAGTGTAGCAGCTATATGGTTGCCCCATATATACATACCATATTTTACTCAATGAGATCATAGTATATTCTTATACAGTATATATTTGGCACTTGAAAACTTGTCATAAAAGAGTTTCATAATGTTTCTGATGCTAAAATATCAATTGGGTGTCTCTAACACAATTTAACTAGGTAATCCAATATCTAAATTATTTAATTGAGAAATATTTTATATCTATGAGTACTTTGGGCTTCCCTGTAGCTCAGATAGCAAAGAATCTGCCTGCAATGTGGAAGACTCGGGTTCGATCCTTGTGTTGGAAAGGTTCCCTGGGGAAGGAAATGGCTACCCACTCCAGTATTCTTGCCTGGAGAATTCCATGGACAGAGGAGCCTGGGGGACTACCATCCATGGGGGCACAAGGAGTCCAACACGACTAAGTGACTTCACTTTCATTTTTTCTCTCCTTTTAGTCAAAAATGAATGATAGTGACAGTATCCACTGGATTGATCTCTTGGCTACCCAAGGCACTCTAGAACACTTTATTTCTCTTGCCAGAGTTTGGGTGGTGTTTAGGATTGCTAAGTTTGCTGAACATTTTCTCGATAATTAAACATTTCTATTTGTCTATCTGAGCATTTAATATTCCTCTCAAGAATATTAAGATTATCTTTATCATTATTAAATGAAGGATTTTGAATTTTCATCCTGAGTTGATATGTTAATTCTGAATTTATTGCCTTACAAATACATTCCATATTGTGTTTTCTTAGTAACCATAGCCAATTTGTTTTTCTGATATCCTTATTTATCCATCTTATTTTAAATTAAATATATAATTTCCTCTTCACCTCTGTAGAGCTTCTTTGCTGGCTCAGTGGTAAAGAATTTGCCTGGAATGCAGGAGATGTGAGTTTGATCCCTGAGTCAGGAAGATCTGGAGAGTGAAAGGATTAACCCACTCCAGTATTCTTACCTGGAAAATCCTGTGGACAGAGGAGCCCAGTTGGGTATTATCCATGGGGTCTCAAAAGAGTCCAGCATGACTTAGTGGCTAAAAAGCAAACAACCACCTCTATAGATATTAATTCTTTTTCTAAAATATTTTTTAATATAGACCATTTAAAAAATCTTTATTGAATTTATTGAAATATTATTCTGTTTTATGTTTTGATTTTTGGGTCAGGAGGCATGTGGAATCTTAGCTCCCTGACCAGGAATGGAACCCACAACCCCTGCATTGGAAGGCAAAGTCTTATCCACTGGACCCAAGAATGTTCCTGTATTTCAGATAACTTATGTTTTATGATCTTTAATTTTTGTGAACAAATAGACCTTTATGGGTTTATATTGAGAAAGAACTTGTAATCTCTTGGCCATTTTGAAGATCTTAAAGGACTTATACCAAAATTAGTATTATTGGTATATAGTCATTTTATATGTATATATTGCCAGAGCAATGTAATGTAATTAGCTTTATTTTTCAAGCTTTGCCACTTTGAATGGATTTCAACATGGGTATTATATTAAAAAGCTGCATTGAAGAATGGTTAAATTTAAAATAATACATATATTGTCTATACAGATATATACATTTATTTGTATATTTGCATATCAAAGTTGGGAAAAATAACAATTAACTATTTAAAACCAACCTGGTGAATTTATGATAAATGTTTATGTATCATCAGCATGAAATTAGAGTTAGTTAATAATTTTTTCTAGAATATAATGACATAGCAATAAAACTCTTAATGCTGCTGCTAAGTCACTTCAGTCGTGTCTGACTCTGTGTGATCCCATAATGGCAGCCCACCAGGCTCTGCTGTTCCTGGGATTCTCCAGGCAAGAACACTGGAGTGGGTTGCCATTTCCTTCTCCAACGCATGAGAGTGAAAAGTGAAAGTGAAGTCACTCAGTCGTGTCTGACTCTTAGCGATCCCATGGACTGTAGCCTACCAGGCTCCTCCGTCCATGGGATTTTCCAGGCAAGAGTACTGGAGTGGGGTGCCATAGATTATATAAAATAATTTTAAAGACACATTTGCTCCTATTGCTTTATTTTAAAAAATGCCAGCAGAGTAGTTCAGCAGACGTGTATGGGCCCATAAAAAAATGCCAGTGAAAGAAGCTATCAGAAATTAAAATCAAATATTCTGTAGTCTACTGTGAGGTTATGTTCAGGGTTAATTCAAAGTCAAATGTATCTTACTGAGTGCAGTGAGGAGAGGACATTTCATACTGAATGCTGAATCTAGCTGTTTTACTCTATGAAATATTAATTACTTGATCTTAAGGATAATATCTTTTATAGTACTTCTATAAGAGAAATAATTTTGTCATCATTGTGTTTCATTTTCTTGATTGAATAGATACGTAGAATAAAATGCACTGCCACCCTCTGACAGTCACATCTTGAGGCTCTGATTAAATACTTCTATTGTAATCTTAAAGTATTAGCCTTTCAGATACAGGTCTCTGTATGCTGTAAGCCTTCAGATATTTAGCAGCAATGTACTTAACTTCATTGGCTGTTCAGCAGCTCTAGATGTTAGAACTCTAATGTTTTAACATTCACCTTTAAATTATTTCACTTATGACCATCAGTTCAGTTCAGTCGCTCAATCGTGTCCGACTCTTTGCGACCCCATGAATCGCAGCATGCCAGGCCTCCCTGTCCATCACCAACTCCCGGAGTTCACTCAGACTCATGTCCATCGAGTCAGTAATGCCATCCAGCCATCTCATCCTCGGTCGTCCCCTTCTCCTCCTGACCCCAATCCCTCCCAGCATCAGAGGCTTTTCCAATGAGTCAACTCTTCGCATAAGTGGCCAAGGTATTGGAGTTTCAGCCTTAGCATCATTCCTTCCAAAGAAATCCCAGGGCTGATCTCCTTTGGAGTGGACTGGTTGGATCTCCTTGCAGTCCAAAGGACTCTCAAGAGTCTTCTCCAGCACCACAGTTCAAAAGCATCAATTCTTTGGCACTCTGCCTTCTTCACAGTCCAACTCTCACATCCATACATGACCACAGGAAAAACCATAGCCTTGACTAGACAGACCTTAGTCGGCAAATTAATATCTCTGCTTTTGAATATACTGTCTAGGTTGGTCATAACTTTCCTTCCAAGGAGTAAGCGTCTTTTAATTTCATGGCTGCAGTCACCATCTGCAGGGATTTTGGAGCCCCCCAAAATAAAGTCTGACACTGTTTCCACTGTTTCCCCATCTATTTCCCATGAAGTGATGGGACCAGATGCCATGATCTTCGTTTTCTGAATGTTGAGCTTTAAGCCAACTTTTTCACTCTCCTCTTTCACTTTCATCAAGAGCTTTTTTAGTTCCTCTTCACTTTCTGCCATAAGGGTGGTGTCATCTGCATATCTGAGGTTATTGATATTTCTCCCGGCAATCTTGATTCCAGCTTATGACCATAGCCTAATATTTAAAATTGCAATCACTTGATAAAATATAGCTCTAATAAACATAGCAATTATTATAATGAAACTGACAATGATCATCATTCATTTTAAAATTACAGTATTTCATGTTATATGATTCAATTATAAAGTATCAAAACAGATTTTTTAAAGAATAAAATCAGTCCTGTTTTGTCTCCTGCACATTCTCTTCCTTCTTTCCTTTGACATTTATTTCCTTCGTAATTATTATCACAGAACTTAATAATTGTCATTGAGTTGAGTTCAGTAGCTCAGTCGTGTCTGACTCTTTGTGACCCCATGGACTGCAGCACGCCAGGCTTCCCTGTCCATCACCAACTTCTAGAGCTTGCTCGAACTCATGTCCGTCAAGTTGGTGATACCATCTAACCGTCTCGTCCTCTGTCACCCCTTCTCCTCCCGCCTTCAATCTTTCCCAGCATCAGAGTATTTTCCAATGAGTTAATTCTTCCGCTCAGGTGGCCAGAGTATTGGAGTTTCAACTTCAGCATCAATACCTCCAATGGATATTCAGGACTGATTTCCTTTAGGATTGACTAGTTTGATCTTCTTGCAGTCCACAGGACTCAAGAGTCTTCTCCAACACCACAGTTCAAAAGCATCAGTTCTTCAGTGCTTAGCTTTCTTTATGGTTCAACTCTCACATCCATACATGACCCTACTGGAAAAACCATAGCTTTGACTATTATGAACCTTTGTCGGCAAAGTAATGTCTCTGCTTTTTAATATGCTGTCTAGGTTTGTCATAGTTTTTCTTTCAAGGAGCAAATGTCTTTTAATTTCATGGCTGCACCCACCATTTGCAGTGATTTTGGAGCCCAAGGAAATAAAAGTCTGTCACTGTTCCCATTGTTTCCCCATCTATTTGCCATGAAGTGGTGGAACCAGATGCCATGATTTCAGTTTTTTGAATGTTTAGTTTTAAGCCAGCTTTTTCACTCTCCTCTTTCATTTTTGTCAAGAGACTCTTCAGTTCCTCTTTGCTTTCTGCCATAACAATAGTGTCATCTGCATATCTGAGTTTATTGATATTTCTCCCAGCAATCTTGATTTTGTCATTGTTTAGTTTCTCTAAAAATTATCATTAGAGAAATAAACTTCACTGCTGTGTGGTTTAGAAAACTCATGAAATTTTTTCCTCTACATTGTTCATAAATCACTGTTGATTTCAAGAAAGTATGATATCTACATCTATATATTCCAAAAACAGATTTTTAAATTGGGATCCTTAATCAGATCAAATATTTTTCTTTATGGTTTTTTTTATAGTAATGCATTTTCCTGCTAATTCACAAAAATAAATTTATAGTTATTAATTTAACACAAAATCAATTGTCATATTTCATTATCTCCCAAATATGCATGACTTTGCCTCTTCACTGAAAAACACGTTGTTGGGTTGAGTTCAGACATAAGGGAAATTCTTTCTATTCTATAATCCAACTTAGCAGAAGTAGTGATTTTGTGTTTAGAGCAACAGAAGTGTGTTTTGCAGTTAGAGCAACAGAAGTAATTCTCCCAGGAAAAGGAGTACTGTGCATAGAGGGGAAGGAGGGAAGGAGGCCTCTGTGTATTGCTTCAGGTTGGTGAGTCTTTCTAGCTGTATTTGATGGGAGTAACGGTAGCCTGTGGGTAAGGTAGCCCTCCCTCCATTTTTAAGGGTAATGCAAATAAAAATGTTTGTAGGTAGATAACTACTCATATATGTTTTGTAACATTGGACTCAATTAAGACAACACTTCAACATCATTTTGTCCTCAAATTCTGCACTGCTGCTACTTCCTGCCTCATTTAACTTTGAGTGAGAAAGAATTTATCTTGGAGTAGAGATTTACCCAGGCTTCAAGAAAGAACACTGAGGAGGTACCATGAGACTTCTCCCCCATTTGGTAGATTCATGGCATTGGGTATCGAAGTCATAATGGCAAACAATAAAATAACTACTAGGGATTTTAGAGTACTGGGCTTTAAAAAGTTCATTAAAAACACATTGAACGATCTTTTTCATACTGTGTATAACACTTCATATTACTTACTCATTATGTTCATTTGAACAGATGTTATCACATCTGTTTTGCTATTGAGGAAGCTAAGACTTGAAAAAGTGAAGTGATGGGGAAGGGAGGAATAAATAGGTAGAACACAGATGATTTTTAGGGCAGTGAAAATACATTGTATGATACCATAATAATAGGTCCATGTCAGTGTAAATTTGTCCAAACATGTAGAATTATAAAGTGCGTTAAGAGTGCGGCAAATCTGTGATTGGCCATCAGTGATATTTACATCTTGAATCTAAGACCATAGCTTTAATAATTATGTAATATTCTAGCCTACAACTTAGAATATCCCAACATTTTTAATGATTATTATTGATTGTTTGTGTTTATTTCCTCAGTCTTTGATGTAGCAGAAAATGTATTTAAGTCTTTCTAACTCAAATTAACTGAAAAATTCTCTTGTATGAATTCAGAACTAAGGAAAAGGAGGAAAAAGAGTAACTGAGCTGTTGCTTAAAATGAAGCTGGTAGAATATAGGTTAAGGAAGTGAAAATTTGATGTCTTTGGCGATGGTTGGAAAGTCATTTGCTTAATTACTTTAATGACCCTAGGGTTTTTTTTGTACTTTTTTTGTAAGAATAAGTTTACATCTGAGAGAGCCCAGATTATGGTGGAAAATACACAGCACATAGACTGCCGCTTTTCCCTCCATTGACTCTCTGACTATAGCATGTATAGATTATGTGTTGTCTAGTCATAGTCATTATTGGAATGTATTAAACTGAGGTGAATATAAAAGTACAGGTGCCTGTATTCTGCTGGATAAGTTGTATTCTGAAATTTTCTGGAATAAAAATAGGTAGACTGTATGTAAATACTTCTGTCAGTGTGATGTTGGAATTTGAGAAAGAAAAGGATGACTTCCCCCATGGGTCAGTAGTAAAGAATCCACATGCAGTACAGGAGCCACAGGAGATGTGGGTTCAATCCCTGGGTTGGAAAGATCCTTTGGAGGAGGGAATGACAACCCACTACAATATTCTTGCCTGGAGAATCCCATGGATGGAGGAGCCCAGCAGTCTGCAGTCTATGGGCTTGCAAAGAGTTGGACATGACTGAAGCAGCTTAGCATGCACATAAGAATGTGGGTCATATGGCAGTCCACTATGAAAACGAAGGTATGGAATCTAAGTGCTACTAATATTCATTATATACTGGAAGTAGTAGCCATATAGCAGTGATTCAAAATGAAAAACAAAAAAGTTTCCTAGGAATGTATTGGAATCCTCAAGATGAACAGACTAGAAATTGAATCAAAGAACTAGCATTCTACTTTTGGCATTCCCATAATGAAAATAAATCTTGGGTTAGGTTCTTTTCTGCTTCTTACAGTACTGTTTCCAATATATATATATTTTAATTATGTGGAAGTAACTGGGACATATCAGCACAAGCAACTAAGAGAAATGATTCTCCTTTCAACTAATATGTGGACAGCCATGCCTACCTACTACTACTTCTAATGATTAGTGTAATCCATGGGTTGTAATATGATACAGAGTTTTAGAAACCCACCCTCTAGATGTAACTTGCTTTCTCAAGTAACTGTGTCTAGTATTATTGTGTAAATGGTGGTTAATATTAAGAGTTTATTGTGAAAGGAATCTTTGGTATTTTCTCTGCCAAGGTAATCTAGGCAAAGAATCTAAAATTCTCATGCTATTTAAAAATAATAATAGTCAAGGGGCTTTTTTTCCCCCAATAAATTCATATCAGAGAGTGCCATAAATACTCTTCAGAAGCCCATCTCAATAAAATATGAAGTAAAAAGGGATTTCCTAAAAAACATGAAGAAAGAGACAGTTTCTAAAAATTTGTAAAAGGAGATTATAAACTCACCAGTTTTATTAATTTTGCATATTTCAAGAATCTGAGCACTGAAGGAGTAAATCCACTGTTCTACATCTAATAGACAGATTATGATGATGAATGTTTTTGCCTGTGGAAAATATTTCTTTGAACCAGTACTAAGGTCATATCACACCCTGTCTCTTTGTGCCTCTCTCCCCTCCCTCACTCTCCTTTGCTACCTCTCCTTCCTTCCTCTCTGTCCTGCGTCATCTTTTATTCTTTCCTTTTTTTTTTCTCCACAAGGACTAATCGAATGCAATATTAAGCAATGCCACAGCTTTGGATAGACTGGAGGAAGGGGAACAGGAGTACTGTGCTGTTTTTTTATCACGTAGTTACAGGGCCTCCCTTACTCCCAATAAATGGGCCTGTTTTTGAGAGTTGAAGTTTGTGGACTCACACGAGATAACCAAGAAAGTAGAAATCTAGAGGCTATAAATCACACATAACCTAGACCCTCACTTACATGTGCACATGCAATTTTCCAAATATACTCTGTCCTTCAGTAAGAGTTCACGTACTATTGAAGCCTGGCTTGGAGAATTTTGAGCATTACTTTGCTATGTGTGAGATGAGTGCAATTGTGCAGTAGTTTGAAGATTCTTTGGCAAGGCCTTTCTTTGGGATTGGGATGAAAATGGACCTTTTCCAGTCCTGTGGCCACTGCTGAGTTTTCCAAATTTGCTGGCATATTGACTGCAGCACTTTCACAGCATCATCTTTTAAAATTTGACATAGTTCAACTGGAATTCCATCACCTCCACTAGCTTTGTTCATAGTGATGCTTCCTAAGGCCCACTTGCCTTTGCATTCCAGGATGTCTATCTCTAAATGAGTGATCACACCATCGTGATTATCTGGATTGTGGAGATCCTTTTTGTATAGTTCTCCTGTGTATTCTTGCCATCTCTTCTTAATATCTTCTGCTTCTGTACAGTTCAGTTTAGTTGCTCAGTTGTGTCCGACTCTTTGCGACCCCATCAATTGCAGCATGCCAGGCCTCCCTGTTCATCACCAACTCCTGGAGTTCACTCAAACTCATGTCCATCGACTCGGTGATGCCATCCAGCCATCTCATCTTCTGTCGTCCCCTTCTCCTCCTACCCCCAATCCCTCCCAGCATCAGAGTCTTTTCCAATGAATCAACTCTTTGCATGAAGTGGCTGAAGTATTGGAGTTTCAGCTTTAGTATCATTCCTTCCAATGAACACCCAGGACTGATTTCCTTTAAGTGGACTGGTTGGATCTCCTTGCAGTCCAAGGGACTCTCAAGAGTCTTCTCCAATACCATAGTTCAAAAGCATCAATTCTTTGGTGCTCAGCCTTCTTAACAGTCCAACTCTCACATCCATACATGACCACTGGAAAAACGATAGCCTTGACTAGAGGGGCCTTTGTTGGCAAAGTAATGTCTCTGCTTTTGAATATGCTATCTAGGTTGGTCATAACTTTCCTTCCAAGGAGTAAGTGTCTTTTAATTTCATGGCTGCAGTCACCATCTGCCATGATTTTTGAGCCCAACAAATAAAGTCTGACACTGTTTCTCCATCTATGTCCCATGAAGTGATGCTTCTCTTAGGTCCATTGATTTCTGTTCTTTACTGTGCCCATCTTTGCATGAAATGTTCCCTTGGTATCTTCAATTTTCTTGAAGATATCTCTAGTCTTTCTCATTCTATTGTTTTCCTCAATTTCTTTCCACTGATCACTGAGGAAGGCTTTCTTATCTCTCCCTGCTATTCTTTGGAAGTCTGCATTCAAATGAGTATATCTTTCCTATTCTGCTTTGGCTTTCACTTCTCTTCTTTTCATAGCTGTCTGTAAGGCCTCCTAAGACAACCATTTTGCCTTTTTGCATTTCTTGGGAATAGTCTTGATCACTGCCTCCTGTACAATGTCACAAACCTCTGTCCATAGTTCTCAGGCACTCCATCAGATGTAATCCCTTGCAACTATTTGTCATTTCCACTGTATAGCTTCCACGCTAGCAAATTAATACTCGAAATTCTCCAGGCCAGGCTTCAGCAGTACAAGAACCGTGAAATTCCAGATGTTTAAACTGGATTTAGAAATGGCAGAAGAACCAGAGATCAAATTGCCAACATCTGCGGAATCGTTGAAAAAGCAAGAGAGTTCCAGAAAAACATCTATTTCTGCTTGATTAGTCCAAAGCCTTTGACTGTGTTGATCACAACAAACTGTGGAAAATCCTTAAAGAGATGACTATACCAGACCACCTGACCAGCTTCCTGAGAAATCTGTATGCACATCAAGAAGCAACAGTTAGAATTGGACATGGAACAACAGACTGGTTCCAAATCGGGAAAGGCGTACCTCAAGGCTGTATATTGTCACCCTGCTTATTTAACTTGTATGCAGAGTACATCATGAGAAATGTTGGACTGGATGAAGCACAAGTGGAATGAAGATTGCTGGGAGAAATATCAATAACCTTAGATATGTAGATGACATCACACTTATGGCAGAAAGCAAAGAAGAACTAAAGAGCCTCTTGATGAAAGTGAAAAAGTTGGCTTAAAACTCAACATTCAGAAAACTAAGATCACGGAATCTGGTCCCATCACTTCATGGCAGATAGATGGGGAAAGTGGAAAAAGTGGCTGACTTTATTTTTTGGGGCTCCAAAATCACTGCAGATGGTGACTGTGGCCATGAAATTAAAAGATACTTTCTCCTTGGAAGAAAAGGTATGACCAATCTAGACAGCACATTAAAAAGCAGAGACATTACTTTGCCAACAAAGGTCTGTCTAGTCAAAGCTATGGTTTTTCCAGTAGTCATGTATGTATGTGAGAGTTAGACTATAAAGAAAGCTGAGCACCAAAGGATTGATCCTTTTGAACTGTGGTGTTGGAGAAGACTCTTGAGAGTCCCTTGAACTGCAAGGAGATCCAAGCAATCTATCCTAAAGGCAGTCGGTCCTGAATATTTATTGGAAGGACTGATGCTGAAGCTGAAACTCCAGTACTTTCACCACCTGATGTAAAGAACTGACTCATTTGAAAAGACCATAATGCTGCTTGGAAAGATTGGAAGCAGGAGGAGAAGGGGATGACAGAGGATGAAATGGTTGGATGGCATTTGAGTAAACTCCGGGAGTTGGTGATGTACATGGAGACCTGGCATGCTGCATTCCATGGGGTCGCAAAGAGTTGGACATGACTGAGTAAGTGAACTGAACTGACTCAGTGACAGTTACCAGAGTTATTACTTCCCAAGTTATAAAAGTACAATAGGAAAGACAGGTCCTTCTGACATGGGAGAATGTCTTTAACCTGTTGATCTAAATATTTTATCACAGTGGTTGAAGAACCACAGGAACATTTCCAATGAGGCAGAGATAAAACCTTAGAGTCATGTTTCAGCACAGGTCATTATCTTAGCAGTTCCATCCTTTTCGCTTTACAAATAACATGATCACATTATACAGCCCAGTTTTTGTTAAAAATCATTTTGTAATTAAATAGGGGAAAACATTTGAAATTCTACTGAACTTACATATGTTTGTACTGTTCTCCATGTTGAAAAATATTTTAAAAACAGTAGTATCATTTTGTTTACTCAACAAATCTAGCTATGTATCATATAAATGTTAAGAATTTCCTGCAATTTTTAATATATTTTTGACTTTTGCTGATTTGGGTTAAATAGCTTCTCTCCTACCCTCTTTCCCTTGACCAAATATTTTTTTTTTGAAATTTACCTCTTAATAGGACAATAGAGAAAAAAAGTCATAATCATTAGTAAAACAATGGGAATGAATCACTGTCCTTCTCACGTCTATTTTTCTCTGAGTTAGCTTTTCTTATTACAGTGTAGAAAATCTGAACACTATGAATAGTAACTGGTCCATTCAAAACATAGGTATGAATACATAAATGTCAGTTACTTCATAAACTTGAACCTTTATACTTGAATATAAGCAGAACTAGGTAACTGAGACAGCATTAGTTTATTCACTGGAAAAAAATCTAACTTGAGTCACCACAGGGATAACATGACTGAAGTGTCTGTTTGGCTGCATTTTACTCTCACACAGTTTGATTGGATAAAACACTGTATTTCCTAAACCAAATTTTAAAGATGATTGGGCAAAGCTTTCTTGTATCCGCAGTACTGGGCTCAGACATCAGAATATGAAATCCATGTTTGGGAAACTAGGAACCATATGGTATCTTGGTTTTATAAATCAGCTTAATTGCATCTGCATACCAAGTAGACTTGAGTAAATACTTTTCAGTGCTTTTTAGTTGTTGATACTCACTTACAAAGCTTTTATTCCAGTTTCACTAAAAGTTATCTCTTACTGTACTTGGTTTATATATTGCTTATCATGTTATGCCATGCTATTTCTTTTTATGCTTAATAAGAACTTTGTTTTATGTGTCTATTTTTCTTGTACATGTAAGTAACTATTAATCACTCAGTTGTATCTGACTCTTTGTGACCCTATGGACTGTAGCCTACCAGGCTCCTCCATCCATGGGATTTTCCAGGCAAGAATACTGGAGTGGGTAGCCATTTCCTTCTCCAGGAGATCTTCCCAACCCAGGGATCGAACCTGGATCTGCTGCGTTGCAGGCAGATTTCTTTATTTACCGTCTGAGCTAATGTAAAGATGCCAATCCTTTAAAAACTAGGTTAAATTATATATAAATGTATGTAAACATATGTTGTGTATATATATATTTATTGTTGCTAACAGTAAATATCTATAATGCAGTCTAGCAAATGAATAACGTTTAATTTATTGACATTAGTGTTTTTAAAGCATTTTAAATGGTTAAATGTAAGTATAGGTATAGAACTGAAAATTCTAATTCATTGAAATAATTGATGTTTCAGATGCTCATCTCAACTTGGCCAGATTATCATATCAGCAGGGGTCTGTTCAGTTCATTCGCTCAGTCATGTCTGACTCTTGGTGACCCCATGAACTGCATGCCAGGCCTCTCTGTCCATCACTAACTCTCAGAATCTACTCAAACTCATGTCCATTGAGTCGGTGATGTCATCCAACCATCTCATCCCCTGTTGTCCCTTTCTCCCTGCCGTCAATCCTTCGCAGCATCAGAGTCTTTTCAAATGAGTCAGTTCTTTGTATTAGGTGGCAATAGTCTTGGAGTTTCAGCTTTAGCATCAATCCTTCCAGTAAATATTCAGCACTGATTTCTTCTAGGATGGACTGGTTGGATCTCCTTGCAGTCCAAGGGACTCTCAAGAGTCTTCTCCAACACCACAGCTCAAAAGCATCAATTCTCGTTCTGTGAAACATACCATTGGTAGCTTGATAGGGATTGCATTGAATGTATAGATTGCTTTTGGTAGCATACTCATTTTCACTATATTGATTCTTCTGGTCCATGAACACGGTATATTTTTCCATCTATTAGTGTCCTCTTTGATTTCTTTCACCAGTGTTTTATAGTTTTCTATATATAGGTCTTTTGTTTATTTAGGTAGATATATTCCTAAGTATTTTATTCTTTTCATTGCAATGGTGAATGGAATTGTTTCCTGACTTCAGGCTCTACTACAAAGCCACAGTCATCAAGACAGTATGGTACTGGCACAAAGATAGAAATATAGATCAATGGAACAAAATAGAAAGCCCAGAGATAAATCCACACACCTGTGGACACCTTATCTTTGCAAAGGAGGCAAGAATATACAATGGAGAAAAGACAATTTCTTTAACAAGTGCTTCTGGGGAAACTGGTCAACCACTTGTAAAAGAATGAAACTAGAACACTTTCTAACATCATACACAAAAATAAAGTTAAAATGGATTAAAAATCTAAATGTAAGACCAGAAACTACAAAACTCCTAGAGGAGAACATAGGAAAAACACACCCTCTGACAAATCACAGTGGGATCCTCTATGACCCACCTCCCAGAATATTGGAAATAAAAGCAAAAATAAACAGATGGGACCTAATTAAATTAAAAGCTTCTTCACAACAAAGGAAACTATAAGCAAGGTGAAAAGACAGCCTTCAGAATGGGAGAAAATGATAGCAAATGAAGCAATGGACAAAGAATTAATCTGAAAAATATACAGGCAACTCCTGTAGCTCAACTCCAGAAAAATAAACAACTCAATCAAAAAGTGGGCCAAAGAACTAAACAGACATTTCTCTAAAGAAGACATACAGATGGCTAACAAACACATGAAAAGATACTCAACATCACTCATTATCAGAGAAATGCAAATCAAAACCACACTGAGGTACCATTTCACACCAGTCAGAGGGGCTGCTATTCAAAAGTATACAAGTAATAAATGCTGGAGAGGGTGTGGAGAAAAGGGAACCCCCTTACACTGTTGGTGGGAATGCAAACTAGTACAGCCACTATGGAGAACAGTGTGGAGATTCCTTAAAAAACTGGAAATAGAACTGCCATACGACCCAGAAATCCCACTGCTGGGCATACACACTGAAGAAGTCAGAATTGAAAGAGACATGTGTACCCTGATGTTCATTGCAGCACTGTTTATAATAGCCAGGATATGGAAGTAACCTAGATGTCCATCAGCAGACGAATGGATAAGAAAGCTGTGATACATATACACAATAGAGTATTACTCAGCCATTATAAAGTATACATTTGAATCAGTTCTAATGAGGTGGATGAAACTGGAGCCTATTATGCAGAGTGAAGTAAGCCAGAAGACAAGCACCAATACAGTATACTAACACATATATATGGAATTTAGAAAGATGGTAATGATAACCATGTTTGTGAGACAGCAAAAGAGACACAGATATATAAAACAGTCTTCTGGACTCTGTGGGAGAGCTCGAGGGTGGGATGATTTGGGAGAATGGCATGGAAACATGTATATTATCATATGTGAAATGAATCGCCAGTCCAGGTTCGATGCTGGTACAGGATGCTCGGGGCTAGTGCACTGGGATGACCCAGAGGGATGGTATGGGGAGAGAAGTGGGAGGGGGGTTCAGGATGGGGAACATGTGTACACCCGTGGCAGATTCAAGTCAATGTATGGCAAAACCAATACAATACTGTAAAGTAATTAACCTCCAATTAAATAAATTTATATTAAAAAAAGCATCAGTTCTTCAGTGCTTAGCTTTTTTTATAATCCAGCTCTCACATACATACATGACTACTGGAAAAACCAAAGCTTTGACTTGACAGACCTTTGTTGGCAAAATAATGTCTCTGCTTTTTAATGTGCTGTCTAGGTTGGTCATAGCTTTTCTTCCAAGGAATAAGTGTCTTTTAATTTCATGGCTGCAGTCACCATCTGCAGTGATTTTGGAGCCCCCAAAAATAAAGTCTGCCACTTTTTCCACTCTTTCCCCATCTATTTGCCATGAAGTGATGGGACCAGATGCCATGATCTTAGTTTTCTGAATGTTGAGTTTTAAGCCAACTTTTAACTCTCCTCTTTCACTTTATTTATTTATTTATTTTAAATGGTATACATGAGTTCCCAATCCTGAACCCCCTCCCACCTCCCACCCCATATCATCTCTCTGGATCATCCCCATGCCCCAGCCCGAAGTATCCTGTATCGAACATAGACTGGCAATTCATTTCTTACATGATATTATACATGTTTCCATGCCATTCTCCCAAATCATCCCACCCTCACCCTCTCCCTCAGAGTCCAAAAGTCCGTTCTATACATCTGTGTCTCCCTTGCTGTCTCGCATACAGTGTTATATTACCATGTTTCTAAATTCCATATATATGTGTTAGTATACTGTATTGGTGTTTTTCTTTCTGGCTTACTTCACTCTGTATAATCGGCTCCAGCGTCATCCACCTCATTAGAACTGATTCAAATGTATTCTTTTTAATAGCTGAGTAATACTCCATTGTGTATATGTACCACAGCTTTCTTATCCATTCATCTGCTGATGGACATCTAGGTTGCTTCCATGTCCTGGCTATTATAAACAGTGCCGCAATGAACATTGGGGTACACGTGTCTCTTTCAATTCTGGTTTCCTTGGTGTGTATGCCCAGCAGTGGGATCGCTGGATCATAAGGCAGTTCTATTTGCAATTTTTTAAGGAATCTCCACACTGTTCTCCATAGTGGCTGTACTAATTTGCATTCCCACCAACAGTGTAAGAGGGTTCCCTTTTCTCCACACCCTCTCCAGCATTTATTGCTTGTTGACTTTTGGATCGCAGCCATTCTGACTGGTGTGAAATGGTACCTCATTGTGGTTTTGATTTGCATTTCTCTGATAATGAGTGATGTTGAGCATCTTTTCATGTGTTTGTTAGCCATTCGTATGTCTTCTTTGGAGAAATGTCTATTTAGTTCTTTGGCCCATTTTTTGATTGGGTCATTTATTTTTCTGGAGTTGAGCTGCATAAGCTGCTTGTATATTTTTGAGATTAGTTGTTTGTCCGTTGCTTCATTTGCTATCATTTTCTCCCATTCTGAAGGCTTGTCTTTTCACCTTGCTTATATTTTCCTTTGTTTTGCAGAAGCTTTTAATTTTAACTAGACCCCATTTGTTTATTTTTGTTTTTATTTCCAGTATTCTGGGAGGTGGATAATAGAGGATCCTGCTGTGATTTATGTCGGAGAGTGTTTTGCCTATGTTCTCCTCTAGGAGTTTTGTAGTTTCTTGTCTTACATTTATATCTTTAGTCCATTTTGAGTTTATTTTTGTGTGTGGTGTTAGAAAGTGATCTAGTTTCATTCTTTTACAAGTGGTTGACCAGTTTCCCAGCACCACTTGTTAAAGAGATTGTCTTTAATCCATTGTATATTTCTTGTCTTACATTTATATCTTTAGTCCATTTTGAGTTTATTTTTGTGTGTGGTGTTAGAAAGTGATCTAGTTTCATTCTTTTACAAGTGGTTGACCAGTTTTCCCAGCACCACTTGTTAAAGAGATTGTCTTTAATCCATTGTATATTCTTGCCTCTTTTGTCGAAGATAAGGTGTCCATAGGTGCGTGGATTTATCTCTGGGCTTTCTGTTTTGTTCCATTGATCTATATTTCTGTCTTTGTGCCAGGACCATACTGTCTTGATGACTGTGGCTTTGTAGTAGAGCCTGAAGTCAGGCAGGTTGATTCCTCCAGTTCCATTCTTCTTTCTCAAAATTGCTTTGGCTAGTTGAGGTTTTTTGTATTTCCATACCAATCTTGAAATTATTTGTTCTAGCTCTGTGAAAAATACCACTGGTAGCTTGATAGGGATTGCATTGAATCTGTAGATTGCTTTGGGTAGTATATTCATTTTCACTATATTGATTCTTCCGATCCATGAACATGATATATTTCTCCATCTGTTCACTTTCATTAAGAGGCTCTTTAGTTCTTCTTTGCTTTCTGCCATAAGGGTGATATCATCTGCATATATGAGGTTATTGATATTTCTCCTGGCAATCTTGATTCCAGGTTGTGCTTCATCCAGCCCAGTGTTTGTCATGATGTACTACTCTGAATATAAGTTAAATAAGCAAGATGATAATATACAGGCTTGATGTTCTCCTTTTTCTATTTGGAGCCAGTTTGTTGTTCCATGTCCAGTTCTAACTGTTACTTCTTGACCTGCATTCAGATTTCTTAGGAGGCAGGTCAGGTGGTCTCGTATTCCCAACTCTTTGAGAATTTACCACAGTTTGTTGTGATGCACACATCAAAGGCTTTGGCCTAGTTAATAAAGCAGAAATAGATGTTTTTTTGGAACTCTCTTGCTTTTTCCATGATTCAGCGAATGTTGACAATTTGATCTCTGGTTTTTCTGCCTTTTCTAAATCCAGCTTGAACATCTATCTGGAAGTTCATGGTTCACATACTGCTGAAGCTGGCTTGGAGAATTTTGAGCATTACTTTACTAGCATGTAGAGAAGGGCTCTGTTTTAAATCTGTAAGTATTATTATTCAATACACTTATATACCCTGTTATTTTTAAATTGCTGTAGAGTCTGTGTGGACTTCTGTTGTGGCTCAGCTTTTAAAAGATCCACCTGCAATGCGGAAGACTTGGGTTCAATCCCTGGCTTAGACAGAACCTCTGGGGAAGTGAAAGGCTACCCACTCTAGTATTCTGGACTGGAGAAATCCATGGACTGTATAGTCCATGAGGTCACAAAGACTCAGAGATGACTGATAGGCTGTTTTCTTTACATTTCTTGGAGATAACTGAGAGATAACTAAAGGAGTTGTATAATTCATGCAGGAGATGTTTTGAGTACTGTATTTCAAAAGTTTCAGGTTAAGGCCCATTACTCTGTTCAATTCATTTTTAGATCCTATTGATGCTGATGAGAGTTTTGTATGCAGAAAATAAGGGATGAGTGAATGCTAAGTGATCAAAGTTAGGAAAGCCTTTGGTGTAAAGTAGTAAAATGATGGTCATGCAGTGTTTCTCTAGGGTTGCTTTCTCCACTCCTAAAAATAAATGTCTTAGGTTTAGTTTGATATTTATTTCTCATTTATTTATTCCCTGCAGTTTACTGAATGAGATGTGAGAGACCATTATTTAGTGATAACAAGTTATTCCTGTGACATTATCTTTCAAGTGAACTTCTTAGTGAATCTTCTTTTTCATAGAAACCCTAATACTTCATAGAATTTGTGATTTAACTATTCCACCATTTTGATGTGACTTTAGAATCCGATTACATAGCAGTGTTTTGCATGATTATGTTACTTATATTCTACTAAATATCTCTATTAAATGGAATTTATAATATTGGGTTAAGTCCTTTTTAATTCTTTTCTTGCATTTTGCAATTTCATTGTTTATAGTAGGAAATGAAGCAGGCATTATGACTTCAGTTAAATTGATAATTAAATTTCAATGAAGCAAAAAATAATTAGTTTGAGTCATTAAAGTAATTCTTACATCAATTTTTTGATAAAACTTTATTTATAAATATTTTTCCACTGATGACAGTTAACTAAAGAGAATAATTTGCTTCTTATTAAATGGCATGTTATTCTCAGGCAATGTGAACTTTTGAAGCTTTATTTAACTTAAATTCAATGTATATTTATTATAGATATATTCTTTGAGTCTTAGTGCTGTATTGTTTACTCTGAGAAAAGTTGATGCTCATGACATTCAAAGATACCTGCACTGTAGTCCCAAACTTTGTCTCATTTTGATGTCACCCTTTGCATCTTATGTTAGTTGTTAAATTAGTACACAATACCCAAATCCTGTATGCACATAGAGTTTTTTGTTTGTTGATCAGTTTCTTTATCCAGTGGTTATCAAAGTGTGGTCTAGAACTAGCAGCATCAACATCAGGGAATATATTAAAAATGCTTAAAGCTACTGTATCAGATCTACTGTTTCAGAAACTGTGAGGTCGGAATTCGATAATTTCTGTGTTAAAAAGCCCTCTAGGTTATTCTAATTCTCATGAATACTAACATTTAGTACTAACACTTAAAAATATAGATAAATTAAACATAAAAATGAACTTAGAAACATTTGAAGAAGTAACAGGCAAAATTTCACCTGCTATTAGAAAAAAAATTTTTTTCACAGTGTAAAACACTGAAAAATAATGGAGGATGTGAATGTTTCAGATTACATAAAAACAAAATTTTCAAAATATTAAAATATCAAAATTGAAATAGAACAAATGCTTATATATTAAGGCTCTCTGGTATCTCAGATGGTAAAGAATCTGCTTGCAATACAGGAGACCTGGGTTTGATCCCTGGGTTAGAAAGATCCCCTGGAGAAGGAAATGGCAACCCATTCCAGTATTCTTGCCTGGAGAATTCCATGGACAGAACTGCAGTCCATGGGGTTGCAAAGAGTTGGGCATGACTGAGCAGCTAACACAAATAGACAAAATTTCACCTTCTATTAGAAAAGACACTTTTCCCAGTGTAAAACACTGAAGAATAATGAGAATGTGAATGTTTCAATTATATATAAACAAAACATTCAAGATGTTAAAATATCAAAAGTGAAACAGGAAATACTTAAATATTATAAAGAGCCATGTTCTTAATATTAAAGAGCAGTTAACATATCAGTAAGGAATAAAAAGAAAAACTCCTAAAGAAAAACAGGAAAAGAGTACCATGTACTGTGCTTTAAAAAATAATTCTAATTTAATAAAAAATATAAAAGAGATTCACATCTATGTTCTTAGTTTGCTTAGTTCATCAGAATGTGAAAACAGAACACAGTTTTAATAACATGCACACTACTATAAGAAACTGCTAGATTTTCCAGAGCTCATGTTTTGAAAGGTGGAAATTTTTAAAACATTACTAAAATCAGTAGAAAATTTGTATTTTTTTTTATGGTGAGTGGAAAGAATCCTCTCTTATAAGTTAGAAGTCATGTTGTTAGTGCTTGTTCTGCTGTTTAATAGCAAGTAATTACCTCATGTTAGCTTCCAGATTCTTCCTTGGTTAGCTTAGATCAGTGGTGTTCAATCTTTAGCATGCATCAATACATCAGAATCATTTGAGTCTCTTGGAAATTATGTAGATTTTAGGAGGAGACAACCACGAGTTTTGATTAAGTATTTCTGTGGATGTGCTACCAGTATTTGAATTTCTAATGATTTTCCAGGTGATGCTGGCTCTGTTGTACTGGGAATATATTTTGAGAACAACTGGCTTTAATGATCATTAGTTAGACTCAGTGTTTTATACCTCTTGCATCCCATGGCCTTTAGCCTAAAACATAATACAGATATTTTTAAAAAGTTAAAGTTTTATGTATATATACTATATAGTATAGTTGCTATATAATATGTTATAAGTTACAGGTATGTCATATAGTAACTCATAATTTTTAAAGCTTATACTCGTTGTGTAGTTTTTATAAAATATTGGCTATATTGTGAGGTAGATCCCTGTAGCTTATGTATCTGTTATTTTTCTACCCTTATTATTACCCCTCCCCACTTCCCTCTCCTGACTGGTAGCCACTGGTGTTCTCTATATCTGTGAGTCTGCTGTTTTGGGGTTATGTCTACTAGTTTTTTTGTATTTTTTATATTCCTCACATATGTGATATCATACAGTATTTGTCTTTGACTGACTTAATCACTTAACATAATGCCCTCCAAGTTGATTCATGTTCTTGCAAATACAAAATTTAATTTTTTATGGCTGAAAAATATTCCTGTTGTGTATATACCCTGTTTTATATATTCATTTAATTGTTGATGGACACTTAGTTTGCTTCTATGTCTTGGCAATTGTAAATAATGCTTCTAGGAACATTGAGTGCATGTATCTTTTTAAATTAGCATTTTTGTTTTTGGATAGTCCTATGGTAGTTCTATTTTTAGTTTTGTGAGACCCCCACATAGTTTTCCACAGTAGCTGCACCAATTTAATTTCTCACTGACAGTAAATGAGGGTTCCCTTTTCTACACATCCCTACCAACATTTGTTTTTTGTATTCTTTTTGATGATAGCCATTTGACAGTTGTGTGATAATAGCTCATTGTGGTTTTGATTTGCATTTCCCCAGATGATTAGTGATGTTGAGCATCTCTTCAATGAATGACTATTGAATAAATGAACTCCTCAATCCCTGAAATCTCAAAAACTTAAGGAAGACTGGGCTCAAATATTCAAGCTTTATATGTTTCTTTATTAAATGTCTATCTCTCTAGTCTGTATAATTTTCTTTTCTTCTCATAACTATAATTTTATTAGTTCAAGCTGGATTTAGAAAAGGCAGAGGAATCAGAGATCAAATTGTCAACATCCGCTGGATCATCGAAAAAGCAAGAGAGTTCCAGAAAAATATCTACTTTTGCTTAATGACTATGCCAAAGCCTTTGACTGCGTGGATCACAACAAACTGTGGAAAATTCTTAAAGAGTTGGGACTACCAGAACATCTGACCTACCTCCTGAGAAATCTGTATGCAGGTCAAGAAGCAACAGTTAGAACTGGAAATGGAACAACAGATTGGTTCCAAACTGGGAAAGGAGTATGCAAGGCTGTATATTGTCACCCTGCTTATTTAACTTCTATGCAGAGTACATCATGAGAAATGTTGGACTGGAAGAAGCACAAGCTGGAATCAAGATTGCCGGGAGAAATACCAATAGCCTCAGATACGCAGATGACACCACCATTATGGCAGAAAGTGAAGAGGAACTAAAAAGCCTCTTGATGAAAGTGAAAGAGGAGAGTGAAAAAGTTGGCTTAAAACTCAACGTTCAGAAAACTAAGATCATGGCATCTGGCCCCATCACGTCATGGCAGATAGATGGGGAAAGAGTAAACAGTGACAGATTTTTTTTCTTCGGCCTGCAAAATTACTGAAGATGGTGACTGCAGCCATGAAATTAAAAGACACTTCTTGGAAGAAAAGCTATGACCAACCTATACAGCATATTAAAAAGCAGAGACATTACCAACAAAGGTCTATCTAGTCAAAGCCTTTTTTTTTTTCCAGTAGTCATGTATGTATGTGAGAGTTGGACTATAAAGAAAGCTGAGTGCCGAAGAATTGATGCTTTTAAACTGTGGTGTTGAAGAAAATTCTTGAGAGTCCCTTGGACTGCAAGGAGATCCAAGTAATCCATCCTAAAGGGAATCAGGCCTGAATGTTCTTTGGAAGGACTGATGCTGAAGCTGAAACTCCAATACTTTGGCCACCTGATGTGAAGAACTGACTCATTGGAAAAGACGCTGATGCTGGGAAGGATTGAGGGCGGGAGGAGAAGGGGATGACAGAGGATGAGATGGTTGGATGGCCTTACCGACGTGATGGACATGAGTTTGAGGAGGCTCTGGGAGTTGGTGAGGGCAGGGAACCTGGCGTGCTGTTGTCCATGTGGTTGCAAAGAGTCGGAGATGACTGAGCGACTCAACCGAACCAAACTGAGCAGTATCGTTAACATTTGGTGTCGGTTTCTTTTTGTATTAGTTTAATTAATGAAGTACTTCCTAAGGGCAAGAGGGAACAGTTTATATGTATTTTATATTCTCCTTTATGTCTACTAAAGATCCTCACTTTGTAGGAGATTTTAATATAAAGTTTGCTGAATTATTTGGGCCTCCCTGGTGGCTCAGTGCGTGAAAAATCTGCCTGCAATGCACGAAATTCAGATGATGTGGGTTTGATCACTGGGTCAGGAAGATCCCCTGCTGGAGGGCGTGGTAACTCCATGAATACTCCTGTATTCATGCCTAGAGAAGTCCATTTGCTGGAAATGCTCTTTCCACTCATCTTCATTCACCTCAAACATCCCACCTCCACACTTTCCCCTTCACTGTTATTGCTTTACTGCAATTATTTTTTATGTAATATAGATGACTATTCAAGATGATTTATCTTGTTCATTTGATTTCTTGTTTATATTCTGTCTACCTCACTGAAATAGTTGCTCCATCAAAAAAGGTCCTTTTCTCCCTTACTGTCTTTTGCATCTTTTGTTCTTAGGAGACAGTGTGGCTCCCATTTTTGAATTATTTGAATGAAAGAATCCACTGGGCACTTTGTATATGCAATACCAGTAGTATTTAGAATGAAGTGTAATAACCAGAGTCTCGTAAATTCCTCCTGGACTATATAGAAACACATATCTGTAAGATAATTAATTTCTCAACCTCCAATTTCCAGTTGTGATTTTCTATACAGTTTCCTTGCTTGAGAAACTTCTGACATTTGCCAGTTCATCTTCCTAACTTTGCCTTTCACAGTCTCCTATTCTACACAAAGGAAAATAAAAAGGCAAACTTCTCATCTCTTCTGAATCTTAGGATTCATTCCCCAATCTTTAAAAATCTCCAGAATATCAATCAAAGGCTTAATTCCTCAGGGAGTCCTTTGAACACTTTCTAAAGAGGTGTTGGAGGGATTGATGTCTTATTTCATAGAGGCAATATTCTGAATCATCTCCTCCTCCCTCCTTCCACCTTCCCTCCTCCTTTTTCTATTGTATCCAGAAATAAGTAAGTGAAAATAGTGACTTATTATTAGTAAGTTTATTTGATGATTTAAGCCTTTTTATCCTGAAGAAAAATCTTCCTGGCTGGTTGGCTTGACAATGAGGATTGCTTTTTATAATTAGATTTTAATGAAATATATTTGCATATCTTTTCTTTAAAACAAATGAAATAAATATGTCACTTGACAATATTAATGATAATATATTTAAAGCACATATAGCATATATAGACTGACAGAAAAATGTATCTTTTGCCATTTTTAAACTAATGGAAAATTGTTAGTGATTAAAATCTGGTCCCATTACTTCATGGGAAATAGATGAGGAAACAGTGGAAACAATGTCAGACTTTATTTTTGGGGGCTCCAAAATCACTGCAGATGGTGATTGCAGCATTGAAATTAAAAGATGCTTATTCTTTGGAAGAAAAATTATGACCAACCTAGATAATATATTCAAAAGCAGAGACGTTACTTTGCCGACTAAGGTCCGTCTAGTCAAGGCTATGGTTTTTCCTGTGGTCATGTATGGATGTGAGAGTTGGACTGTGAAGAAGGCTGAGCGCAGAAGAATTGATGGTTTTGAACTGTGGTGTTGGAGAAGACTCTTGAGGGTCCCTTGGACTGCAAGGAGATCCAACCAGTCCATTCTGAAGATCAACCCTGGGATTTCTTTGGAAGGAATGATGCTAAAATTGAAGCTCCAGTACTTTGGCCACCTCATGCGAAGAGTTGACTCATTGTAAAAGACTCTGATGCTGGGAGGGGATGGGGCCAGGAGGAGAAGGGGATGACAGAGGATGAGATGACTGGATAGCATCACTGACTCGATGGACGGGAGTCTGAGTGAACTCCGGGAGTTGGTGATGGACAGGGAGGCCTGGCATGCTGCGATTCATGGGGTCGCAAAGAGTCGGACACAACTGAGCGACTGAACTGAACTGAACTGAAAGTGTGCTAAGGATCATATAGTTTTCCAGTTTAGTAGAACAAGTTTGAAATTATTGTGCAAATACTCATAATGTGATCAACATAAAATTAATATCTCAGCATAAAATCCTCTTGAATAGAAGAAAAATAAAGAGAAAGTTTATCTTTCAGTTGAATATTCAGATTTATTACCTGTCTCTTTACTCATTTCTAGGCTAGCAGTTCAGTTCTTTTACCTAAGGGTTGTGAAAGATTATGAGGTAAAAATACGGGAGTGTGTAGCCATTCCCTTCTCCAAGGGATCGTCCTGACCCAGGGATAGAACCTGGGTCTTCTGCATTGCAGGTAGATTCTCTACCTTCTGAGCCACCAGGGAAGTTTCCCTTCCCCCTATTCTACTTAGATAAACACTTATCCAGATATACCCTATCTTAAGGTGTAGCTCACATAGAAACAAAGAAGTCTTATTAAGAGAAAATTTTGAAAAGTGTATTGCTTCAATAGATTTATCTTTCAAAGCTTCAAATTCTTGAGATGGATAGGTTTCTATTTCAAATTCTTAAAATATAAAAGTTGGATTTGCTTTCCATAATTTTTTTGCCAATATAAATCACTGACATTTATTGTGTGCTTTGTCTCTGTTGTACACAAGTCTAAGTACTTAGCTCCTATAATCCTCATAATAGTTGATTCTATTATAGTGGGTGCTGTTTATTTTCTCATTTCATGTACTGTGACACTGAGGCCAAGAGGGAGACTAAGTATTAATACTTTATTCACCATTAATGAATGTGGAAGCCAGAATCCAAACTACAAATGTGGATTTAGAATTTTAACCGATATAGGAAGAAAACAGAATGAGATTTTAAGATATTGAGAAGAAAACCAAAAAATATTATGAAACAACTGTGACATTCATCAGTAGTCCATTATATTATTATTTATGAATAGTATATTTATTGTTGTTCAGTTGCTAAGTCATGTTTGACTCTTTGTAACCCCATGGACTGCAGCATGCCAGGCTTCCCTGTCTTTCACTGTCTCTCTCCAAGAGTTTTCTCAGATTCATGTCCATTAAATTGATTATGCTATCTAAACATCTCATCCTCTGCCACCCTCTTCTCCTTTTGTTTTCTGTTTCCCAGCATCAGGATCTTTTCTAGTGAGTCACCTCTTTGCATCAGGTGGGCAAAATTTGGAGCTCCAGCTTCAGTCTTTCCAATGAATATTCTGTTCAAGATTGATTTCCTTTAGGATTGACTGGTTTGATTTCCTTGTAGTCTTCTCCATCACCACAATTCAAAAGCATCGATTTTCTTGGCACTCAGCCTTCTTAATGGTCCAAAAGTGAAAGAGGAGAGTGACAAAGTTGGCTTAAAGCTCAGCATTCAGAAAACTAAGATCATGGCATCCGGTCCCATCACTTTATGGCAAATAGATGGGGAAAAAGTGTCTGACTTTATTTTTCTGGGCTCCAGAATCACTGCAGATGGTGACTGCAGCCATGAAACTTAAAGACACTCACTCTTTGGAAGAAAAGTTATGACCAACCTAGATAGCATATTCAAAAGCAGAGACGTTACTTTGCTGACTAAGGTCCGTCTAGTCAAGGCTATGGTTTTTCCTGTGGTCATGTATGGATGTAAGAGTTGGACTGTGAGGAAGGCTGAGCACCGAAGAATTGATGCTTTTGAATTGTGATGTTGGAGAAGACTCTTGAGAGTCCCTTGGACTGCAATGAGATCCAACCAGTCCATCCTAAAGGAGATCAGTCCTGGGTGTTCATTGGAAGGACGGATGTTGAAGCTGAAACTCAACTTTGTACTTTGGCCACCTGATGTGAAGAGCTGACTCATTGGAAAAGACCCTGATGTTGGGAAAGATTGAGGGCAGGAAGAGAAGGGGATGACAGAGGATAAGATGGTTGGATGGCATCACCAACTCAATGGACATGGGTTTGGGTGGATTCTGGTAGTTGGTGATGGACAGGGAGGCCTGGCATGCTGCAGTTCATGGGGTTGCAAAGAGTCAGACACGACTGAGTGACTGAACTGAACTGAACTCATATCTCTACATGACTACTGGAAAAACCATAGATTTGACTATACAAACCGTTGTTAGCAAAATGACGTCTCAACTTTTTAATATGCTACCTAGGTTTGCCATGCTTTTCCTCCCAAGGAGTAAGCATCTTTTAATTTTATGGCTGCAGTCACTTCTGCGGTGATTTTGGAGCCAAAGAAAATATAGTCTGTCACTGCTTCCACTTTTTCCCCATCTATTTGCCATGAAGTGATGGGACTGGATGTTATGATCTTGGTTTTTTGAGTGCTGAGTTTTAACTCAGCTTTTTCACTCTTCTTTCCCCCTTATCAAGAGGCTTTTTAGTTCCTTCTCACTTCTGTCATTAGGGTAGTATCATCTGCATACCTTAGATTGTTAATATTTCTCCCAGAAATCTTGATTCCAGCATGTGCTTCATCCAGCCCAGCATTTCTCATGATGTACTCTGCATATAAGTTAAATAAACAGGGTGACAATATACAGCCTTGTACTCCTTTCCCGATTTGGAACCAGTCAGTAGTTTCATGTATGATTCTAGCTTTTGCTTCTTGACTCGCATACAGGTTTCTTAGGAGACAGATAAGATGGTCTGGTATTCCCATCTATCTAAGAATTTTCCATAGTTGGCTGGGATCTGCACAGTCAAAGGCTTTTGTGTTGCAAATGAAGCATATGTAGATAATTTTCTGAAATTCCCTTGTTTTTTCTATGATCCAGCAAATGTTGCCAATTTGATCTCTGCTTCCTCTGCCTTTTCTAAACCCAGGTTGTACATCTGGAAGTTCTTGGTTCATGTACTGCTGAAGCCTAGCTTGAAGGATTTTATGCATAACATTACTCAAAATGAGTGCAATTGTACAGTAGTTTGAACGTTCTTTGGCATTGCTCTTCTTTGTGACTGGAATAAAAACTGACCTTTTCTAGGTGTATACAGTATTTTATCCACATGACATGGTATTCTAATACTGTTAATATGGTTTCTTCATAAACAAAGCAAGCAAGGACCCCTATAGGTTCTACTTTTGGGTTCTGGAAGACTTTCTCTTTGTTATATGGTATTCTTTCTTCAGTCTTTTTAATTTTGCATGCCTGCTTCTTTGTTTGAAGATTTTATTATGAATCACAAAATGTTATCAGATGCTACGTATGGCTTTGTTTAATATTCAGTCTTGGACTGCAGCTGTTAGCCTTGGAAAGTCTGTAGGATGACACCACCATTTCTCTCTCTCCCATCTCCCATCCTCTCTGTCTCAATCTTTCTTGTCAACTCAACACTTTGTACATTCTTGGCTAATGGATTGCATTTTCTTTACATAATTAATACTCCCTGTGAACTGTGTTTAACTTAAGAGTCATTTAGAACCTGGCAGTGGCTTTGTCATTGGATTCTGATTTGGAATAATATCTAATGTAATGTGCTGTGCTTAGTTGTGTCCGACTCTTTGTGACCTCTTGGACTGTGGCAAGCCAGGTTCCTCTGTCCATGGGGATTCTCCAGGCGAGAATACTGGAGTGGGCTGCCATGCCCTCCTCCAGGGGATCTTCCCAACCCAGGGATGGAACCCAAGTCTCCCACATTGCAGGTGGATTCTTTACCAGCTGAGCCACAACGGAAGCCACCAGTGGAATAGAATCCCACTCCCAATTACACATTCTTAGGGCAGCGATAGCATTAAGAGTAATGTTATTTAATACTTTATTATTGTCACTCTATTTTGTGCATTCAGGCAGAAGGATATGAATTCAAAATTTGTCTTCACCATCAGAAATACATCATTCAAATCTCAACTTTACTTCTCAGATTCCAAACTTGTTTATCTGATAAGAATAATTATTGTTACCTATCCATGGGGTCGCTAAGATCGGACACGACTGAGCGACTTCGCTTTTACTTTTCACTTTCATGCATTGGAGAAGGAAATGGCAACCTACTCCAGTTTTCTTGCCTGGAGAATCCCAGGGACGGGGGAGCCTGGTGGGCTGCCATCTATGGGGTCGCACAGAGTCGGATACGACTGAAGTGACTTAGCAGCAGCAACAAAGTTATTAGGAAATTAAAACAAAATAACATATGCACTCATTAAATATGAAATCACCTCTTTCAGTGATATATGACTAAGAAGAAAGCCACGTAAATGAAACAATAAACTTTTATGTTAACATATCCTCTTGTAAAATAAATTTATTTTAATGTTACCAAAAATGGTAACAATATATCAGATGCTTACAGAGCAAGAGTCTTTTTGTTTGAAATAAGGACAGTCTGGCAATGACAGAATCTCTTCTTTTGTTTGGATTAGTTAATTCCATTATCAGGAACACTGAACTCTGTAAATGTTAGTGCAGCTGTTTGTTTGTCTTTGAATGAGGTACTTGACCAATCTGGATTTCAGTTTATTTATCCTCAAAGAGAAATACACCTTTCAAATGTAAAATTCTATCCAGTAGTTATTCACTGTGGCAGAACTCAGAATTTCCAAGATGCAAAATCTCCATCTAGTGGCAGTTTAAGTCAGGCACATCACATTTGCTACCAGGTGGGCTTCCCTAGTGGCTCAGAGGTTAAAGCATCTGCCTGCAATGCAGGAGACATGAGTGTGATCCCTTGGTTGGGAAGCTCACTAATTGTTCTATCAAATTAACAGTATATAAATCAGTATAAATTCAGCATCAGTTAGTCGTTCCTTATCATGGACATTGATGCAGGATCATGGGCTTACAAGAAGACAACTTACTAAATTTATTAGTAAAGTTAAAGTTCTCTTTTTTTAAGAAATAGGCTGAATTTATTACATCCCTTTGTTGTAATAAGTTACATAATTCCTCCTAAAATAAATAAAAATTTAAATTAAAGAACAAATTAAGAAATAAAATTTACTTTAATATACTTATTAATTATGGCTTGAGAGTAAATTATTAATTGTCTTATCATTAGACATTTCTACAAATTTAAAATTTATCTTGATGTAATCTGAAGCAATTTCAATCTGATACTATATTATAACAGAGACTTTTATTACTAAAATATATATCAGTCATGCCTTTCCCCCGGATTCTAAAAATTGTTCTGATTTATGAATTACAATATCCAGAATTTTGAATCATAAAATTTAGAACAATGTATATGATTCGTTCAGGTGCAATGATCACGTTGGCAAATATAGGTGGAAGAAAGAAACTTATTATATTTCTAAATTTATGTAATGAACAGACTTCATTTCAGATATGTTTTTGTTCTCCTTTTTATAAAGGACACTACATCTGTTTGTGGCAGTAATCCATCGGACATTATTTTTACCTTCCTATATATGGGACAATACTGAATCTCAGTTCAGTCAGTTCAGTCGCTCAGTTGTGTCCGACTCTTTGCGACCCCATGAATCGCAGCACGTCAGGCCTCCCTGTTCATCACCAACTCCCGGGGTTCACTCAGACTCACGTCCATCGAGTCAGTGATGCCATCTCGCCATCTCATCTCTGTCATCCCCTTCTCCTCCTGCCCCCAATCCCTCCCAGCACCAGAGTCTTTTCCAGTGAGTCAACTTTTCGCATGAGGTGGCCAAAGTACTGGAGTTTCAGCTTCAGCATCATTCCTTCCAATGAACAGCCAGGACTGATCTCCTTTAGGATGAACTGGTTAGATCTCCTTGCAGTCCAAGGGACTCTCAAGAGTCTTCTCCAACAGCACAGTTCAGAAGCATCAATTCTTCGGCACTGAGCTTTCTTCACAATTCAACTCTCACATCCATACATGACCACTGGAAAAACCATAACCTTGACTAGACGGACCTTTGTTGGCAAAGTAATGTCTCTGCTTTTGAATATGCTATCTAGGTTGGTCATAACTTTCCTTCCAAGGAGTAAGTGTCTTTTAATTTCACTGAATCTAGTTTGTTACTAACTTTGAAATAGAAAAAAAAAGATATTCAGAATGACATTTTATTGTCAGATGTGTGTGTATTATACATTTCACAGATTGTATGTTTGTNTTGAATATGCTATCTAGGTTGGTCATAACTTTCCTTCCAAGGAGTAAGTGTCTTTTAATTTCACTGAATCTAGTTTGTTACTAACTTTGAAATAGAAAAAAAAAGATATTCAGAATGACATTTTATTGTCAGATGTGTGTGTATTATACATTTCACAGATTGTATGTTTGTATTTTAATAAATTAGAGGGCCTCACAGAATTCTACTTCCTCCTGAGCTTTATGAACAGATAAGCAGTTCAAGAAATATAACATCCACAGACATATTATGAAGCAATGTCATTGAAAAATGTGACCATTATATGCTGAGTTCAAAAACAACACTTAGAAAACAGAACAAATCTAAGATTCTGTTTTTAAAGCAATTCTAACAGATTATGTACTTCATGGCAACATATAAGTGAATGGAAATTGGTATATTCTTAATATGCTGCCATTTGCATTATAAAGAACATGATTATTAATAAATCAGTATTTATAACAAAAGCACGGCAGTAATGATTTGCAGATATGCTCATTTCTCCTCCCCCACCCCCGCCTTAGGAAACCAATACTGACTGGCAGTTTATTGGACTCACATTCCTATTTGGACGAACTATATATTGATATATTTGATCCTGTATTACTCTCTATGCTTATTTATATTGTCAGGTGTTTATATTACTTATGTTTTGTACACAGATCCATACATATACATATTTATGAACAGTGAGTACAATAAATTTTAAATTAATATCTTAATCTGTTTATTTGTATTTTAAGATTTCTTTTCCTCCAGTTTTTGTATCATCTTTCATTGATGTATAATTTTCTTTTTCTTGTTTATATTAGTGACTGTGACCATGACCTGTTCTATGCAGTACTACAAGAAAAACTGTAAAGTGATAGAATTTACAACATACAATAGGAACAAGATATGCTACTAGCTTTAAACACATTGTGCACTATGATCAATATTTTTCCTATGAGGCATCATATGATTTTTTATTTAAAAAATGATGACAAAAAGCTATTGGCAAACAAATAGTAAATTTGAATTGATATATATGAATACGAATTTCCTCTGATAGAAGACTTATTATATAGTCTCATACAAAGAGAAAAACTAAAAATATCTTTTGCTGTTATTATTAGTTTCAAACTTTCAAGT